>JAHZNE010002770.1:0-19770 GCA_027744055.1 Callyntrura sp. NNG-2020 | reverse complement strand
GCTTTCTGTAGTCAATTATAATATATGACGTAAACATAACGGTTCTATAAAGCGTGAGAGAGACCAGTCAACTTTTATCCACAAACAAAGCAGCATAATTTTCTTCAGCAACAATAAAAAAAGAACGAGAACTTCCTCCGGGGATCCCCCGAAATATACAAAGAACATCATTATCACCGCTACTGCTGCTGCTGCTGCCATTTTATCACAACAATGACACGTGACAGGCATAGTAATATTAAGACTCCGTTGTGTGCGTACTTACCACCACCACCACTACCATCACTACATTTGTAATTGTAAAGTAACGATGATGAAATGATGATGCACACTGCTGCTGGTGATTTCCTTTTTTAGTGCGCGAATACGACCAACTTTCCGCACAAGTGATTTCTAAGAAAGAATACTGGAGTTGTAATTTAAAAATTTACTACACGGTCTTCCTTGCTTTCTTGGATATTTTCTGTTTGTAGGAGCATTTTACATTATGAAAGGCCATGGCATGGTAATGATGAGACTGACTGGAGGGTGGGTGCGGGAAAGATATAGCTTAGAGTAGTACATACGATTTTCTTAGTCACTGGAACCAACTTTAGCTAATACAAAACCGTTGTCACTCATGAAAAAGGCGAAATATTGGCATTAAAGTGGAAAATTTTAGAACGAGGTTACCATAATATTATAAGATGTGGGTGGTCTACCGCTTCTTGAAAGGCTGTTTATATTGGCATTAAAGTGGAAAATTTTGGAACGAGGTTACCATAATATTATAAGATGTGGGTGGTCTACCGCTTCTTGAAAGGCTGTTTCGCGATTATGCCTGCAGATCTATGAGGTTGAGAAGGGCACACAATATTAGGACGACAGCCTGACCAATTTGCATCAATATAATATAGTTGTAAATCACATAATGAGATTCAATGATCTATGCCATTATTAAAAGTCTCTGAAAAAAATTCAAACGTAATGATCTAATTGGGTTTATCAAGCCAATTCCATTTCCATGACGGTAACAAAAATCCCAAATGCAACTTGTCAACGTTAGCATTAAAAAGTCATTTTATATATAAGGCAAGCTGCATCGTAAATCATATTGCCGCTTACACAGTATACCTTCCATGCTCAAGCTTTTCTAGAATAACAAATCTGCCGTAGCTAATGCTTGCTTGCTATTGCTATGCTATTGCTAAAAAAATCAGATATGAACAGAAATTTTTGCACAACTTTCTTCTCTTCGAGGTTTGCTACCATTGTATTTCTATGTACTAATGTGGTAAATTGGTGAGGTACGGTACACAACCCTCAAATCAAAATCTGGCAACGATAAAGAAAAACTGGAGCAGAGGATTTAGCTTACAATCCTGTTTTAAGGCTTCCTCTTCACCCAATACCATGAGACATGAGTCTGCAGTAAACAACTGTGTACTATCGTGCAATTCGTCTTGATAATAACGTGTTACATAATTTCTCCCCGCTTTCCTTTATAACCCCGTTACGTTACACCTATCTTCAAGTTAACATATATTGTGTTAAAGTAAGTAATTTGGAGTGAAATTTATGACTCCGTATTTTGTGACACCAAAGCGATGTCTAACAGTTCAATAAATATTTTGTAATGGTCGGTTTTTAAGTGTATGACTGTAAATAACGATGGAGACCCTTTTATGAATTTAGATATTAATTTAAAAAGGTAAACAAGCTTTCACACGATTTTTGTATTAAGGAAGCACGATCAAGCTCCAACAAAGGATGTCAAAAAATAAAACGTGTCAAATAATATTTGGTGTCGTGTGTTTTGCCAGTCTGTATATGCTTCATTTGCACAGCCCGACTTGGATGCACATGTTTGATATCTGCTGAACCACTGCCTCACGCCAAGGAACATACTACCGTACACGGGATTTTTATAAGCTTCCTTGCAGATAGAAGGCCGACATATAGGGTGTAAATGTAAATGATTATTGCATTGTCACAAATGAGTTCGACAAGCCCCAGTGGACTAGAAGTAATAGTGTTTTCTTGCACTTGCCGAACTAGGAGCACGTTGGAGGTAACGTGCAACCCCATTTTGGGTGAGAGACACACAGGGCACATTCCATAGATAAAGGAGACAACGTGTAGGCTTTTTCCTTGTGAAAATTGAATTTGATTTTAAGTTTTCGTATAAAAAATGTTTTTGCTGGTGACGCATGTGTCATCGATTTCTATTTGAGGACCTATGTCCTATACACATACTGAACCGTGTATTGAGATCTCTGTTTGTTGTCCTACCTAAAAATACTATTTTCCGATTATTTTTTTTGGTGGCACTGGTAAACTTCCGAAATTAATTCAAAATAACACCCTCAGGAGAAAGTACCCCATATGTAATATGTACAAATATCTTTACTGTTATCTCAACATGGAAAAAATCTCACGACGAAGTAAATATTGTCAACTTTCACTTTATCACGTGTTTTTTTAGAAAGATCCACCAACGCAAATAATGTATACCCCCAAAAAATGTCCTCAAGATAATTCCAAACATCCAGGTCAGCTTTCAAGTAGTGGGAGGTAAGAGGTTGGCCCTTTCAGCCAAGGGACATTTAGGTAGTTCTGATTGAATGAAGACAACTACACTGAAACTCGAGCATAGTACGTTTTTACCACCCTACATAACATCACAATTGGGGAAAGGGAATTCAATTGTCGATTAAACTATATACCCTTTTGGTGCATGAAGGCTCGCAAAATTTTAATTAATTTACCCCATCCCAGTTGGACGACCACTATGAGAGTAGAAAGGAAACAAAGGAAAAAAAGTTGAGGTACTTACATACGGCGTCTCAGCTTGGTAAAAGCATACAACAAGTAAAATATTACGTACATTTTACATGGATCAGCATAGATAAATTCCGAAAATGATAAAAAAAATAGTAATTTGTTGTAAATGAATCTCGGGAGTACTTTAACTTTAACCCCTTCTTCAAGTAAAAGTTGAATAAGTTCGTAGTTTTCATTCTCTATAGCTACAGTTAAGGCCGAGCGTCCCAAAGGATCCACACAGTCAATGAGAATTACCTCTGGTTGCCCACGGTATGTGTCTATGAGCCTAAAAATAGTCGTTTGGTACTCATTATAATTTTATGCCAATATTGTTGTTGTCAATTCCGGACATACGCATTTTTAAAAAGATGTTGAAGGACGTCAGTAAGGTTACGTTGAGCTAATTGTAAAAAAAGTGAAAATTATGAGCTGAGTGACCTTTTTACGTTTGCCGTGTCTCCCCTTTCCACCAAAAGCAAATATCTTTTTTCTTCCACGGTGGTAGCGGTAAGGTCGTCAAAGTGTAAGAGAGTCTCTTCAGTTTCCTCCGTTGGAGTTGCTGCCTCGTTCTCCAAAAGTTTTTCTGTTGAGCCACCAAAGGGCGCCATGATTCTTGTTGTTGACGTAGAAAATCTCAAATCTTCACAAGTAACCTTTTAGTTTATCAAAAGTAACTGCAACAAAACCAAAACCATGCAGAGGTTCGTCTTATAAAAACATCAAAACTAGGTCCAAGATAATATGTAAATTTCTTTGTACTATTACTGCATACCCGGCGGTTATAGGAACTGACCTTTATGCCACAGTGTAAATAAACGGTTTGTAATTTACACACATTCTTAGGGAAGATGTACCCACTCCAAATTAAAACCACTATTAATCTAAACAATGACGTTTGTTTGTACGGTATAACTACCTGTGGCCGACCACTAACGACTTTTTTTTACCGGAGGCCCTTAATTTACTAATTACATTAATGTAATAGCAAAAATGCTTTACTACGCCGCGTCCTGGTTGAGTTATATAATTAGGTCAAATGAGCACATATGAAGTAAACACAAACAACTCCCATCACATCTTCCTCTCCCTTCATCAACCCATTTTAGACCACACACACCACCGGCTTTCAACAGGACACTGTCGCCTACTGGGGGAAAATGAGAGAGGACCAACTCACTCAACTTTGTTCCTGTATGTTCCTCAACTGTATTAGCGTGCGTTCAATTCGAAACTGAAAAAAAATCTGGCGTAATGAAATTATTGCAGGTATTTGCCATTTATACATAACTATACTGCCAGCAGGAGAGAGCACTCGGCTTAAAAGGAGTACAAAGTGGGTCCCCAATCTAATTTTGGCCGGAATGTATTCACTCACAAGTCTTGTCTGTCGTTGGGGAGGATATTCATACAAAATAAAAATATATTTTTTCCAGGTAACCTACATAATATTGCACAACGTGATTACATTTGCCGAGGAGAAAAGTAGCCTATCGTCGCATTCATAAGGGAGTTTATCATCCTCAAGCCGTTTTACACTGCGGCACTGACAGGCTCAGGAGTAGTGTGTCTGGTGCTCGTCCCCACAAAAATGTTAATGGCCCCGATGATAATGATAATGATGGGAATAATGATGGAGGATCGGGAAAAACGATTTTTATCCGGTGTAACAATGTAACTAATGGGGAGGATAAACAGTTGCAAGAGAGGGGAAAATTGTGTCCAGTTCCTTTTCAAAAAAAGATGCCGTGGATGATAACGTAATGAAAATCTACAGGTTTCGTTAATTACTAATTACCACGTTGTTAAACACTGGTAAAATCAGAGATGTAATTGAAATAGAGGGACGGACATCCGTTCCACCTGTCTCAAATCCCGTAGACAGTACACATACAGGAAGCCAAGAAATTTGTCTGTCTTGTGATTGTAATGACTCGTTCTATCTACACCTCCGGGTAATAAATATAACATAAGTTTATTATGCATGCATAACAATTTCAGTGGTATTTTATGACAGGTTTACTGGTCAATACGAATGGTCAGATATATATATATGTGTGTGTTTGTGGTATTCGACTCGATGTTGTTTCATTCAGGTGCCTACATACAAATATTACAAGCTTCCATCCATGTTGTATAGTTGGAGTGATAACCCTAAGTCCTCACAAACATCAGCATAATTGAAAACACTCGCAGAAGCCGGGTCTATGATCTGGAGTAGCGGCAGAGCGCCTGGGAAATGCACGAACTCCAGTACAATAATGTTAATGTAGGAGTTCTTGTAAAAATAATCCAATAATAATGGAAGGACACGTCGTCGTACCCATGCAAATTTAACACAGATACAGTATGAAAAGATTACGATTTTATTAAACATCCGATGTGCTGCTTTTAGAAGACAGGAAAACGCGATCACATATTGCATTGATATATGAAGTTGATGTCATGTCGACTGTGACAAGGGGTTACTGAATTACAGAACTGCGAACGGATACACACTCTAACACGTTACTCCGTAGATTTGGCAATAAAAGTGTACCTGTGTGTAAGTATATTTGTAACGATTACGATTGGAAAATAATACGGCAATGTTTTATTCCAGAAAATTAGAAAAGGAACCGGGTTTTGTTGACGCCTGATTTACGTGTCATGTATCGGGTGTACCTAACTAATGCACGACCCAAGCTGGATGTGATCATGCGAAACGTTAAACTCTTGCAAATAAAAATTAGGTAGCGCGCAGTTGTAGTTGCAAAACATCTTATGCATTGTTTACCCAGTCATTTTACGTTGGTATATAATGTTCTGTAGAAAGAAAAGCTGTGAATTTGACCAGGGTAAGATACCTTTGTGGGCTATATTGAAAAATGTTGAAAGTTATTGACTCGATATTTGACGCAAACGATGAATGGCGCACACAGTAAAATACCTACATGTGATGCTGCTGCATAAACTGCTTTAAAAAGGGACAAGCATGACAAATAGGTAAAAAACCAATAATTTCATTTCACGCACGACAGAAAAAACATGTAAAATAGGTACGGGTGGAGATGTACCTTCTTGCTATTGGCATTGTTATGGGAAATTTTATTGTCCAAAAATGAAGATTGATGACGGATACAACAGACAACATAAGCCTAATCGTTACGTACATAATATGTGAATATTTATTTTGCACATTTCGCAGTCCCAAGTCGTTCAATTTTTGGAGACTCTGTTTACTCAATGGAACATGGAACTCAAGCCCCAGACTGTTTTGTACGTTGTCAGATGCTACCAGGAGCACAGGGCATTGACACATGTCAAATTTTCAGTGCCAACAAAATTTTACCTCCCTCTGCCCCCACAAGACTGTGTCTGTTTTGTAGGCACATTCATCACATTATATTGGACTTCCCGGGTCTACACATTTGTGGTATTTAGAATGTCTATGCAACAAATATTTAGTTTACACTGATTTAAATTGGGTAGAATCATGCATCAGAGTCGTTGTAACACGTATTTGACATTAACGAATGAACTGGATCGCATTTTAAACGATCGTGCACAATTAGGCAGCTGCTTCATTGGCTTTTCACAAACTTCCCTCATGTGCAGGAACAACTTTTTTGTCAAGGTAACTATTATTATAGCATTTTCGATCTGTTGTTAAAAGTGTAAGCAGTTTTCTTCAAATAGTCCTTTTTGGGTGAAATAGCCGCTTCTTTGATGATTGAAGACGGTTGATGAGGGTGTCATGACGATTTGAAAGAATCATTAAATTGACTTTTGGAGTAGACATGGATGGTATATAGATATCCTATTGATATATTACCCATTTGGAATTGATCAACATACTTGCGTACTTGCCATGTGTGTGTGTAAGCTAGAGGTAATGAAGCTTTCTTTAAATAAAAATTTATCAGCTACTCATTGATGCAAAATATATTTCATTCTCATATCAACTATCCGTGTCCTCCCACTAACACCATCAGCCTACCTCAATATTCCATTCATAACCTGGTAGAGGCTTAAACATTTGGTAAATATGGTAAAGCTGCGCAATAATTTTTATTAAGAAAGCAGCTTCCATCGGAGTTTCCCCCGCCCATTGGTAATATCGTTTGAATGCCAAGTTGAGCTTAAACAACAACACCATTCTCATGTGTAATGCATTTGTACTCACCAATCATTTCCAGTCATCGCCATTAAATCACCTTTACCGGACTGATCTGATGAAATCCTCTTCAATCTACAAACGAATAGAAAATCACATTCCTATTCCTACCCCTGTGCACACACTCTAAACTCTGGATCCCTTAAACATCACTTCCACTTGATCTCTTTCTAATGTCCCGTTCTCTACAGTGCCTCTTGTTGCTTTGTTCTTTTTGTAATGTACACGCTTCTGTATCGTAAACACGCTTGCTGATTTTATTAAAGCAATGACGACAGAATAAAATATCGAAAAGTGCCTGCCCGTTTATACTTGTGTGTGCCTCTAATCGCTTTGTCATGACTCATAAGCCATTATTGCTACAGTGATTACAATATTTTTTCACTACGACAGAGCTTGAGGATTTTTTAAAAGGACAGCTACACATTATGTCGTAAAAAATTTGGATCGTTTAAAAATATTTTTATAATTATTTGTTTCTTATGTCGTGTGTACAAGACCTTATTACTTGTTGGTTTTAAGCCTACTCTACTCTCTCTCTCACTGGGTATTCTCTCTTGATGATGATGGCTACAAAGATGAACATCCCAACATTGTACTGGAGAAATCCGATTGCTGATAACTCTAACTTGGCTGGCATTCTTCCATTTTTTGCAAAGACCTTTCCCCTTTTGATGTTCCTATTTTCCTTTCTAGTAAACACTATCATTTGTTCCGGCTTTCTTGTGGAAAAGGAGTGGGCGCACGAATGGAGTGGTGGAGGGGGTGTATTTTTCCTCCAGAGAGAGAGAGAGAGAGAGAGAGAGAGACATAGGTTCACAGGCAGGAGGCACTAGCCGTGGACTGTGTGTGTATAAAAGGCAAGAGCAACAGGCCCTGCTGGTACCAGTTTGACAGGAGAGCTTTGTTCCTTCTCATGGACAGCAGAGACTGTTCTTGCTTGGATCATTGCTGCCTAAATATCCTCAACCATACCACCTCCATTTAAAAAAATTTCTTTCCTTCTCCATTGAAGTTGCATCTTCCTCCATTAATCGTGCTTCGTTTCAATTTTGCTAAATCACAGTTCCACATTTTGTAACCTTAACGCCAAATTGTACTACAAGTGTGAAATTTTTACTCAAAATTTAAAATTAGTGTCGTTTTTCTTATAGCAAGCTTGCTATTAACAATTTCTACATATTCCGTGTATCTTTCCGCCCCAAATACTCCAATAAGAGTTGCTCTTGCAGACGTTACAGCGTAAGTTACAAAAACACTTTAAATTCAATAAATTGTTTTATTTGGTCTCTGGTCATCTAGGCATTTGCTGTAAAAAAAAATGTAGGAGCTAGTAATTTTACCCTTAACAGTTTACAGTTGACGTTTGACAAGAAAACTTACATCTAACTGGTAGCAACATATACAATACCACAGAAGAATCCGTAAGGAGAAGCTGAAATTCAACCCAATCTTTGTCAGTCGGGAAAGCAGCATTTCTTTAAAAGAAGGTAAGCTGAGCTACATTTTATTTTTATTTTCTATCAACTTTTAGCGACGATCGGATCGTAGTATCAAATTTAGCCCTTGTCCGGTTCTTCATATTTAAGGTCACCTTTTGTATGTCAGTGGTAGTCTGGTAGTTCTGTGGATGAATCAGTGTTCATATCATACTTCATCTGTCAAGAATCAAACAAAAAAGGTAAAAGAAAGCATTACATCGGTATGTTGGTATAAACTCGGGTTATTCCCGGTTTCTTTCATGAGGACAAACCTCACATTTTATCCCACGATAACTCTGTCGCTGTTGACAAAAAGAGGAGCTGTGCTGTTAATCATGGCCAGTTTGATTGTGAGTGTAGCTATTACCTTTGTTTGTAACTCGTAACAAAACGCTGCACGGCCCCTACTTTTGCAGCAGCAACACCTGTACGCGTACCCTGTATGGCACTACTCCGGTGTGTTTTCGAGAGATAACGCCAATAATGAAGTCGTTGTCCTTTCCTTTACATTCTTCTTGTGTGGTAGATAAACTGGATCATAATGACCAACCATTAGGGCAGTTTTGGAAAAGGAAAAATGAGCTCGGCGTTGTTTGTTAAGGAGAAAGAGAAAACAAGAAGTGATAGTAGTGAGCAATGAGGGAGGAAAGAGGCCAATTCAATTCCAATTTTTTATTAGCAGTTTTGTTACCTTAATAGGATTTCTAAGATGGTATGCCAATGTTCAGCTTACTGCTGCTCTGGCAGACTAGACATATTTTTTCTGGTCAGTATATACTAGGTAGGGGATTTTCGGTGGTGTCTGACAAGCTGTAGTGGGGAGGGTCATTAAACAAGAGCATAATTCTTCTTTCGTCATTTATAGCAGCAAATAATACAAATTTGCAGAATCAATGCAGTCGGGCTAGCCGAAATGGTTGAGACGAGGTATATAAAGAAAGAAAGCAGTTCCTAGATCTCAAATTGCCCCGTATGTTTCTTATGTGGCAGTGAGAAATAAAACTGGGGTATCATGCTCCTCCGAATAAAAGTCTGCAAATGCAATCATAGTTGATTTAATAGTGTCACAAGTACAAATTTTTACAATGAAATACGATTAACGGAAGAAATGAAATAAAAAGTTGCAACTTCGTCCGTCTGCAGTTAGCGTTCTGTGCAGACAGAAAAGTGGGCCATAAAGGAGAAAAATGGCAGGAGAACAGGAGACAACAAGGAAGTTTTTGTCGTTTGGTCGTAGACAGGCAAAGAAAAGCAGCAACGATTCGAGATGTTGTTATTGGAGGACGTTACAATTTGATCCCATTCTATGGGGTCAATGAAGACTCCAAAACAAACTTAACACTTTTCTGTCTTAAGTACACATTTTTTCTCTCTAAAAAATCAAATTAAAGTCTAGCACATTCTGGTAATAATACTCAATTTATAAGACGATAGACGATAAACTTGAGAAATGTTAGCATATAGACTGGCTTTATCCCACTTTAATGAAAGGATTAGATTAGTTCAATGATTTCCAGTGAAACTGGTCAGTTTCTCAGATTCTTGATTTTATCAAGCGGTTACAGCTTCTCAGGAAAAAACGTCGCTTAAAAATTCAACATTAAATATTATGTACTCTTTTTGATCATTAGCCAAAAATGCAGTTAGTACTCGCTCTATAATAAACTTGCATGCATGCACTAGTGTATATTTAAGTTAAAGACACAATATTCCAAAGTCCCTACATGATCATTCCAGGGAAAACCTTAAAAATTCAGACAGAAAAAGAAACGGATGTATCTATCATTTCGGAGATCATTGCACCCGTCACCAGGAAAGATTCTGCTGGATTCAGGCTTGCTAATAATATAAATGCTTTAAGCACTCTCCAGGGTAATGCTCAGAAAGAAAACTTGCTTCCAGCAGTGTCCTCACCCATGCATGGCCAACTGCCAACAAATTTGAGTCATTCTAATCAAAGAATACTCACATACCCACTAACCAACTACTGCGCATCAAACATTTTGATAAACATCTTACTTGAAAATATACCTAAAAATTGTTAGCTTTTGTCGCAAGAGAAAAACGCAGCTTAAAATTCAAAAACACTGAAGCAACAGTGGATTTGTTCTTTCTTTCCTTAGAAACGTGTTTTCGTACAATATTTTTTCCGCTAAATGCCATTTATACAGTCGTATGTTTACAAATGTCAACCTAGTAGAGCAGAGCAAGCACGTGCTCCAAAATACAATTTATGACCATTCCAACATTAATTTCACTTTGCATCTCAACAATGTCAAGATCGTTACAGTTCTGATGTGATGTAGTCATTAGCTACAGAGATAGATGGGTAGAGAACGACACATTTTATTTGTGATGATATGCGATACTAAGGTGTCCTCAACGATCTCTATTTGTAATTACATATTACATACACGGTTCCAAATCAGCAAAGAGCAAGTGTGTTTACGCACGAATTATCAACGTGCCCTATAAAAAGTGTCTATACGGACATACGTAGCAAAGAGTAAAATAGGGATGTAACTGATGCGAAAGATAATAATTATGGCGTATACATGAGTGCCATCCTGGAAGTGGAAGGGAACCCAAATACAGAGTTAGGAATCCTAGATGCCTTTTCCATTTCGCTAGCTCCACTGTCACTGTTACTTCTTGGTACGCGTACGTAACGGTTCTATCATCTCACTTCAGTTTGTATGCCTACCGAGGGATATAAAGAGGAGCACTGAACTTGGCTGGAATCAGCCCGCTGCTAATTGGACTCTTACTTTTCGTTAATCAAATATAAACAAACAGAGAGCAACAGACAAAAATCACGTGGTTTTCTTAGTATTTGATTGTTATTATTTACATGTGCCTACCTGGTTAACTTATGAATTATTTTTACCAAAACTTGCGCTTGTTTATGAACATGTGGCGTAGACAACGACATTACAGTGCCTCTTTTTGGGGCCGTTTGAACAAATGCTTATGTGATCTAAAAGTGGATGTTTATAGCATAACGCATATACTGTTGACTGTTGACAACAGAGTCTCTGACAATTTTCAGTAGCAAGATACCTTCTTCCATGTTCCCTGAAATGTTCATTTCAACGTTCATATTGGCGTAATTACATTTTAAATACTGCTGCTGCCTGTTTGTAGAAGTAGAGTATTTGGAAGGAACGGGAAAAGAGAGATGGAAGATTTAGTTTCTAAAATGATAATTAAAGTTTCGTGGAAAACTGGTACAAGGGATCCTGGTACTTGTGTACACACATATTCATATACCTATATATATAGGCACACCTATGTGTAGTTTGAATTAATAAGCTACCCATCATTATTACCACGAGTAGAGTAGATGCCAAACAACATGATGTTTTCTATGTAGGACTTCTTACATGGAACACCGCAGTTGAAAGGCTGTTGTTGACGCAATCTTTGGTAAATGGCAAAATAATGGTAAAAAGTACGGTCATGAAATGACATTTAAAAAACTTGAAAATTTAATTAACATTTTACGGACCCTACTGCCACCCACCTGAAAAAAAGAACAGACAACGACAGACATACAGGGAGTATGCCTGGGTCCCTTTTCTGCAGACCACGACAGACATATTTGTTCTGTGTACGTATTGCCATGATACTTTCTCTAGGGAAACAGCAATGGGGCACCGTGAGACCACAAAATTGTAGAATCCAAATGCAATGTTGAGTCTGTGGGAAGTATCTTCCAGTATGAGTAGCTTCAGGTTACAATTTTAAATTTACTAATGAGGATGTCTGTAGTGCAGATAATGGGCATATTGAGAATATGAACAAGCAATCTTATAATTAATACATCATTATGCAATTTTACAAGGTACTGTTCCCGTTTTCGGTCTGTCCTCAGTTGTAGCCATAACATAACAAAGTAGATGCACTGCTGCACTATAACTTGTAAGGGGAACATCGAGACGGTCGTATTCTGAAGCTCTTTTTTACATGATATTTTAGACACGAAAAAGATGTTGACCCACACGAGAGAAAATGCCGTGTCCACACTGGCTTGGACATCAGCCTCACTTGTACACATGCTGATTTTGATCGTAGCCACAACAACGACAGCTACTGCAGTGGCTCAGGGTGGGGATGGAACTATTCGTAGCTTGAGACTCATACCAAATCCAGCACTTATTCATCATGACATGGCAAGTTCAGTTATTCATCTTGCAACCGTAGCACCACCAGCAGTAAGCAGTGGGGAATCTCCCAAGAGTCGGAAAGTGCGTGACTTGTCCCGCATGGATCAAGGTGGTGAGGATGACATAATAGCGCCTCCCTCTTCGGGTGCAGCTTTAGGTCAAGAGTATTCTCGTCCCTCATCCAAAGTGAAGGGTATTTACCCTTCTCTTTCCGGTTCTGGTGAGCTATTCCGCCTCTTCAGACCTTTGGCTATGACTCCTGATAAAACAATTGGAATGACCAAATGGTATCTACCGGGATATGGCTACTTCAACAGAGGAGGTCGAGCTGCCAGCAGCAATTTTATCAGATTTGGAAGAAGTGACGGTGGGGCCCGTTTTTACGAAGGAGAAGACGACGGAACTGGCGGTGGTGATGTGGATGATCTGAACATGAGAAACAACGCCCAAAAGAAAAACAACTTCATTCGACTTGGACGAGAGAACCCCCGTCAGACGAACTTCATTCGGTTGGGTCGCAGCGGGCCCACATCTCCTGGGGAATATTACAATTCGGGGTACATCACTTCAGCGCTATCCGACCCGTTTAGAGATGACGAAGCTGGACGACACGGGTTGCACTAAATGTCTTTTTGGCTGTACGCATTGCAATTTTTATCAGAACAGAGTATACACATATATCTGCATAATATATATTACAAAACATTTTAATGGCGTTCACAAATTTTTTGAAGACGAAAACAAAAATAAAAAAATAACTACATAAAAATGCAAAATGATAAATAGCGTGAAATCTATATACTGCTACTATAAGCGATATTGATACAACCAACGTTACATTTTAGATGGATGGAGGAGGCAAGAGGTTTATTCCAAAAAATCATTATTAAAAACGAATATAAGCATAAGGCACACATCCTGAAAGTAAGCTAAGTGGGTAAGAGAGCGAGTTAAATTACTATGTATAGTAAAGCGTAAATAGACACATTAGTTACTTATTATTGTATACTGTCCACTTGTACTGTTTTAGGTGAATTAATAAAAAAATCCAAAATTAAATAGGAATAACGCGCGCCTGTGTCAGCTACATGTACAACGTAACGCTATTTTTAATGGAAATTTCAGTGGAGTCGAAATGTGGCATAATAATAATAATAAAACCTGGTTGATATTACAAACGCAACATGATAATAGCGTCGTCATCATGTCGACCGACACCAGGGACTGATTTCACACAGGTAAAAGTGAACAAAGAGGAAATGCTGTTAATACGAAAATATTATTCCCGGCTGGCTGACAGCTTTCCCCTTTGACACAAAATAAAAGCTGAGTGCGTCATAAAAGGTGAGTTCACTGGTGTATATATTAAAGTATTGTGTCACATTTCGAGGGTTGGGAGTAGTTTTCTACTGTAATAAAACTCATATAGTTGAGAATATATATTTACAAGTAAAATCACAAAGAACATATCAATTACTAACCCTGCAGGATGTTTCGTGTTTCCTCCTTGGGTGGAAATTGAAAGCGTATTGCATTGAGTGTAATAAAAAAATTCTGTAAATAGTTACAAGTACATAAATGCACAGTTATTTAATTTGTTTTTAAGTCCTGAAGTCTTTAAGCAAATGTTAGCACCTCTTTATAAATAATAAAAGCATCGTTGCGCTACAACTTTACAATATACATTCTCGTTGACACGATTTAAGAGGGCTTATTATTATGCCCTTTCGCCAAACTGCAATGAAAGCGAAACAAGGTGCACTAATTGGGCATAAAGGAGTTTTTTTTAGAGATTTGCTCGTCGTCGCGTGAAAGTCTCATGCATGTCATGAATACTGGCAACGTGACGTTCCGATTCCAAATGAAAAACAAATGCTATTTCTACTTTTCTGCACTGATCACTGAACGTTAACGGTTTATGTCCTGTGGGGGTAAATAAGTAGCCCAAAGAGTTCACCTTGTTTTGTTAGTAAGAAAATTGAGTGATGTTACAAATTTTACGGTAGTGCGTGTAGAAGTAAGTAGGATGAAAATCATCGTTTCTCTTGTCCCATTTTTCGCGGATGGTTAAACGAAGAAAGGTTTAATATGCAAATGAGTACTTGGTGACAGCAAAGTATGAGGCATGTCATATAGATGAGATATTTAACTTTATTTTTTGGGCCATTCACGAAAAATGGAACAGGAGAAAATATGAACACGATGTAAGATGTGTATTTATCACAAATGTTTTACTTAAATGCTTACTCCCTGAACAGATAACAGGTTTTGACACTAGGTATTAGAAACATGTGTGTTTAAATATAATATGTAGACATGTATCTTAAGTGAGAAGGCACAAATCGCTGTGACACCCATTATTACATCAATCAATCAGTTAGATATGATAATTGTTAAATTGTTGACTGTTATTTAAAGGATGGATCAATTTTTGGCGTAGTGAATCAAATATTTGCAGAGGTGAGAAAGGGGTTTTTTGTTGATTGTGGAGCGGTAGGAAAGGTCTTAATCATTTTGAATGAAAACAATTGAATGGATGGGATAAATTTACAAACAAAATGTTATTATTAAACTGTTATTAACATGCTATCTAAAGGATAATTTAGACGCGGTAAAGTGTTTAGAAAAATGTACCACTGAAGAACTTGGAGGATATTAGTACACGGGAATTTTAGGACAAGGGCTTCAAAACATTAAGTGAATTAACGTTTATTCAGGATTTTGGTTTTAGCGCTCTTACTCAAGTAGACTTTGTTAGATCCTTTTAATTTAATAAAGCTTACTAACGTGAATTTAAAGCTTACGTAACTTAAATATTAAATGTAATAGTGCAAAGTTCAACATTTTTTTCCCTGCAGATGCAACAGTTAACAGTGTCAGAAGGCAGGTAGGGAGGTGCAAATTGATGGCGCAATTAGTGGTTGCTGTAGCAATTTTTTATGGTACAATAACAGAATTACATATATATACAGATATTAAACAGTAGTATAGTTATAATTATAGATACCAGATCTTGTGGATTTGAGGAGTAAAATTTTTAGGATCCTCAATAGAAGTCAATATGTAGCTGGTACTGGATACTTGATGTATATGTACTTTTAATGAAAAACATTTATCATAACAATTGTCTACCTAATTTTTGTCGTGGTGTAAGTTCCTTTATGTAAATATGACGACGTGTTCGCAAACATTTTTAGAAGCTTCATCTTCGTTCCGTCACGTTATAAAGCTAAAGACGTATGTATTATTGCTGTTGTGTTTATGTTCGTATTCCATGATTGACCAGACCCTCGAATTGATTGTACTATCAATATTGTAAAAAAAAATGTTAAATAAATGTCGTTATGAGTTTACTATATTATTGTAAGCAGCAAGTCAAGAATGGAGCGCTTTGAATAAAACCTTCAGTTATTATGAATGACACCTAAAAAGTCAAACTTACTTGAAAGGTTCTCGCTCCGAGCATCGTACTTTTCACCGTTTACATATTTTTGTATGATGGACACACTTAAAGATCATCATAATCCACAACACCGTCAAATACTGTGTGGTGAATGGTGACTCTAGTTGTCAAATGTCACTGAAATGGTAAGTGCTTCCAACGTTCAATTTTTTTAAATTCGCAAAACGTGAAAACAGACTTTGCTGAGTGAAGTAAGAAAGGTCAAACAAATAAAATAAAAATACGTCATGTTGCACATTCATCAATCAAAAGTAATCAAACTTGACTTGAACTCTGTTGAACTTCGGACTGGGAATCGCGGAAGAATGGGAAAGAGCATCTATGTGCAACTGTTTATAAAGAAATGAAGGAGAATCATCCATCAACAAGAGACAAAGAGAGAATATGTTTTTATCATGTTTACCAAGCACCATTTCCTCTAACGATATGGCAGGCAGCGAAGTGGCTGTCTTGGATTGAGTGGGTGGGTATTATGCAACACTGCAAACTGCAACACGAACACCCAAAGTGTACGGATAACTCTTATTTGTTGTGTTTACAAAAACAACAACGGGAAGTTACGCAAGGAGGACATCATCCATCATATTCTATCCATAGGTAAAGATGTAACGCAAACATACCCAATAAATATCATGTTTGGAATTTCTGTATTGAAATGATTTGGTGGAATCAATCAGAGCATTTCGATGTAAGATTGAGATGGATATTCCACACAAATAGGATAACAGTGCTATCAACCAACCAATTGAGAAAAACAAATAGGCACGCTACAAACAAGAACGATAAACTTTGGTTTAAACGTTGGTTGCTAAACGTGTTTTCAACGCTTTTTTGCTCGCAGTTTTTTTAGGCAACGTGTTCTTCCTAAAGATGTACCTACTTCTGCTCTGCCAGTGTACTTCTTGTCGTTGGTAAACTCATTTTTTTCGTGTATTTTGTATATGGATGCTGCCTACTTACGGGTTAGTGAATACTCTAGAATACTCTAGGTGAGACAACTTGATCGTGAATCGTGATGACGAGCTGTGCTAGTCGCTAGCATGACATCATCCTCGTGTCTCATCATCACCATTGCCAGATTGTAATTGTAAATGCCAGACGGCTTGGAATGCTGGGATCATTTTTCATTCGTCCAGTTCCAGGAATTTTACGCAACAGTGACAATACGAAAAATAGGTCTTGAATATCGTTTGTCTGAATCAATGCAATTTCGTTGAAATGATGAAAAAATGAATGTTATGATCTTATACTTTTTTTTATCCAACTTGTTCAAGTGGATGACGAAAATGACGATCTTATAATGTGCGTCATTTACGACTAGTAAGTGGCGAACCTTTGTGTATGTAGTATGAAACACTTACTTGAGATATTACTGCATTGGAAAACAAAAATTGCAGGCTGTTTCACAATTTCTTTATTTTTGAGAAAGTTCACCAACGAGCTAAAATTGGGACAGTACTGGTAATGACTAATGAACTATGACGACATATGGTAAGTATTTCTATTAATTTTCTGCGAAACAAACATTTCTCTACGAAAACATCTTGTTTAGAAAAATGGCTTTTAGTTGAATTCATTTGCCAGTTTTCAAACGTGGTGGGTGTTATGACGTAAATTATCCATATGGGTTCAGGGTGGTTCAAACATGTAATTATGATCAAATTTTCTCTTGTTCGTGTCCGTGTCCACTTACAACGGAAACACCTTTGGGGGGAATGGTCGCTCGCCTTAAGGGCACTTCAGTGGTCCCTTGACACCAGCATCTGGAAGATCATTTACTGCGTGACACGGATTGAAGGTTTGAGATATTTGATTTTGAAAACTTGGTATCATAAACTGATGTTCCAACCGCAAATTCTGTATATTTAATTATTTATTTTCATCGCTTATGATTGACATAACCTTTACTGATATGCACAGTAAAAAAAATGAACAGGATATTTGGAGTTGTCCTGCCTGGAAAACGTTTTTATTCCTGTGTGAGAAATGTAGGTAAACATTTGCATAAGATAAGTGGTATTGGTGGAGGGAGACAGAAAATCTTAAAGGTCAATCTCCATAATATAGACTGAGTCCGAGTTTTTTTCCCTTATCAGGCATTTGATGGCTGAGTAGTAAGTAAGTAAATAAATGTTGGGTACGACCAACATGTAACTGACAAACATTCCAATATTATACATATCCGCATTCCACATTTGTTTATTCTAATAATTCTAGCATCTTCGTTTATAATGATTACAAATCGTTTCATATGATAACTATTTCGATTATTTGTCATTAAATAAAATATTTTGCTAGGACTGACAAGTGGACAACCGGCCGGACATCATTACAATATTTCGTATGGCTGATCGTAAAACACAGTGAATGCAAAATGCAATAGTCGGTGCAAACGTATATTTATCAGCGCACCGCTTTAATAGCTTTCCCGCATGCCTCCATTTCTGCATTATCATCAAAATCAACAAACTGGGTACATAAACATGACCCTGGCAATCTCTCCTGTCTCGAGCAATTCACCTTCACCACACGTATCTTCTTAGCATGTGATATGATAAATTTTCTTTTAGTATTCAATAAAATTATTTCAACACGTTTCATTTCACATTTCTACATTCTATATCAAAACAACGATTTAAAGGAACCTACTCGAAGAGATACAACAACAAAGCGTTTCTCTTTCTTAATTTTATCCCATTTTTGTTTGCTCTTTGTGAGTGGTTACCTTCATAAATTTACTACCATTGCCACTGCAAAAGAAAAACAAGAAAAGTATTATTTTAAATATGTTTTAACCTTGATCAACATTTCCGTTTGAACCACAATTGTACTACTGTTACTGATGTAGAAATATCTCAAAGTTGTGACAAGTCCACACAGCCAACCTATCACGGTTTAGCGTCACGTGTTGATATTTTGTCTGTACCGGATTAGGATTGAGAATCTGACTACATATCATGTACCTTTCTACAAATCGTGTAATATCCTCGTTTCTCGACTCACCACACAACTCTTGTTAGAGACGCAGACGGTAGAAAAACAAAAAAAAAATGTGACTCATGATAATGATGATCATGATGACGCGCATTCAATTTCTCGTTAGTAGTTTTTTTTGTACTGAAAATCATTCTGCATGCCCACTTCTTTTCCCACTTTCACGTACCAACAAATCAGTCAAGAAATAATATCTTTTAAAATGATTATGAAAACGTAGTTTGCAGTCATATTTAAAAAATCAAACGTTTACCGTCACCATATAGCACACACGGTACGGTACGTACAAGGTGCTCATTAACATTCAATGGTTCGTTGCGACGAGAAGTATTTTTGCAGAAAATTACCAAGTGCTTTGGTACAAATTTTTTCTTCTTGCACATCTTCCTTCTTTCGTTGCTGTCACTCACCCATATATATGCATCCATCATTGCTTACTAACCTTGTGTCTGTGTACAACGCAAATTGCATGGCTATACTCTCACACAACTTACACGACACAACCTCTCGCAAATCAAATGAATGGGAAATGGAAATGTCTATATAGAACCAGCTCAACTGCTCAACAGCTAAACTTAAACTCGAGACAAACCTGAACTATTTTGTTGTTCTGTACAAGACATGACATGATTCATATATTAGTTTACTCAGCCGTCCGTATTTAAGTTAATGGCATGTCCAACGGCCAAAGGAGTATAGTAAAGTAAA
>JAHZNE010002769.1:0-13748 GCA_027744055.1 Callyntrura sp. NNG-2020 | reverse complement strand
CACTTACCCTCAATTTTCTTGGTATGGTTGGGACTTTATTAAAGCCGAAGGCGATAACGATAGCAATTTTTTGTTGTACCATCATCGGAAAAAGAAATGTACTCAGGCAGCAATCGCAACTTGTTTATTGAAAACTTGTTTATATTGAATATTTGGTAATATTACATTTAGGATGGTTAAGTGGTCGATAAGGTTTTTATAACCCATCGATCTAAATATAATTTGAACAATGACGTTAATGTTTTACCTAAATAAATGTATTTTGTATATATCTTAGATTCCCCAAATGTACGCAGAAAATGTAGTTGTTACTGAATATTTCTACCATTCATGAAATGAAAAGTGTAGAGTGAGTAAATTGACTAACATAAAAAGGACGGCAAAATACAGACACAATAAACATTTATGTCCATAAAAAATTAACATCTTTGAACGTAGCAGCAAAGTGGGCAAATAAAATATAGAGGAATTAAAAAGTTACAATGGTTCCACTAGAAAAAATCGAAGGAGTAATGGACACCGGCTTCTGCATGTACGTGGATATATGAGATGTGTTCATCATATTCCTCATTTATAATATCTAGAGGATGCGACATCGTGTTTAGAAATGTTAAACCCGTTTTTACGGGTAGTCAGTACTGGGGTTTTGCACGATGCTGCAGGTTCCAAACAAATGAAGAGAAACAAGCGAGGAAACTTGGTAATTTTTTTATACCAATGAACGGATAAAGGACGTGAGTAAAATCTTCCATTCACTGTTTTGCATCGTTTCACCTACGGTTTGCAGTAGAACTTTCTTATTTCTTCCAATAAATATTGGACTGCTTTATATGAACACATGCTCTCTTTCATTCCTGTGCTGGGTGTGATTTACTGAATGATATACTACATTAGTAAAATCTGTATACGATTTTGTCTGGTGTCTACAAAGGAACCGGTTGGAGCGAAATGAAAAGGTTACCAATGCTCTGGAACTTATTCTATAAATGACTAATGGTTACATAGTATCATCGTTCAACACTATTTGTAACTACTAGGTTCGCGGAAGAGAAACGCATTCAAAAATAACATTTTGTTTGTACAGTATAAACGTTAAAATTTATTTAAATGGGATCTACGAAATTGTCTTTGAACCTTTTTAACAATTTTGAATATTGCAAACTCACAAGGGGTAGGAAATAGGAACTGGGTGTACAAATATTATGATGAATTATGGTGCCAATGGTTAATTCATTTTTATCAGAAGTTGAGATTCACGAACTAACTTTAATTTCCTAATACTAATCTGTTGGACATAACTGTGTTGATTCATACATTTGACTAATAACGATAAATACTTCTAAAGAAAAATAAATATGCTTCAGTGCTTTGTAAAATTTTAAAATGCTTAGAAAATTAAACAAATGTACACGATCAAAATCATTACAAGTAAGAATAAATGACGATTCATCATATCATCATTGTAAAGTGCTGTGCCTCGGTATTTAATTTGAATTTTACTGTAAGGATTTGTCAACTTTGTGTTTGTGCTAATGAAAATAAGTAGACACTTCAATTACGTAAGTTGGACACACAATTTATTTAAATATAAATGAATAATCATGAGTTAATACAATACATTTTTCCGTCACAATGGTATTCAAACAATTCAGTCGTGAAGTTGGGTTACTCGCATCCTGATGGATCACCAGGACCAGGTAAGCCAAAAGCGGTCCTGACTTTACCATAAATCATAAATCGTTTTAGAACCATCTCGTTTCCTGGCTCCAAACACTCCAGACGGCCATTTATAGTTTGTGTGGTAGCCACAAACCAACCCTGTTGTACTCCCGGTGCGTCATGAACATGGGCATTCCAGTACCAGAAAGCGGTTCTCCAAGAAATGGAATCATCCGAAGCTACTAGGTTAGGATTCTCCACAAGATGTCTTGAATCTCCAAAAATATGTTTAGAAGCTGCTTTATAATTCTTGCACCCGGTTAGTTGTATATATCTCTGGCCGTGGTAAAGTTGACCAGGAGCATCACAGTCTGGATCAGCATATCCTTCGTTGGGTATATCTTGTTCAGTCTTAGTCGTTAATCCAGCAGATTTGTGGATGAGTTGGGCAAGACACATTGCAGCTTCTTCTGTCGTCGAAATCCTTCCATCTTCACGGGAATACTTGTTGAAGTTTACGTACTGTTCGTTACTGGGTTCGAGAAAGCCGTTGCCGGTTACAGCTCTTTTGAACTGCTCAAAAGTGCACAATTCTGCAATTTAAATGTTTTAAATCAATAAAAGTTTAATCGTCACCGAAAACTACTTAACTTGTAAAGAAACTCGATATTCCTTACCCCTGTGACTACACTTGAAGTGTCGTTGTGATGCATCAGTAAAATAAGAAAAAAATGCAAATGGTTACAGAAACAGCGATCTGCAGGAAACTTTAGGAATAACAGTGATATAGTCAGATATGTATTGTTTTGATAATCGAACAAGTTGGCAGTGATTTAAAAACATTGGAAAAGTACCCATTGCCAAATATTTTGATGTATATTTTGTGGCAGTTACGTAATACATAACTTACGATTTGGAACTGGTAAATCCTGGCAAATATAAATACATCAATAACAAGCTTATTGATAAGCAAAGGTTATCAGTGTAATATATATATATATATATATGCTTCATAGATGATGTCGAATATACACTACACAGCTCTAATGCTATAGCTTGGTTAATCATTCTTGTGTACACACTTTGGAAACAGCTGTTGTATAAATGCCTTATTGTAGTCATTATATTCCTGAGATGTGGAATGTTCGTAATGTTATATTTATTCTCTGGAATGATGTTCTGGATTGTGAGATACAGAAACATATTTGGCAAATTATGATAATTAAGAGAAAAACAGATGAATTTATTGACATTCCTTTCGAAAAAAGGATTGTTGTAATTCTACAAAATCGATTCGCTGCAAAGCATTAACTGATTTTCCGGTCTCGTAAGGCATGTGAATGTGTACTAGAAAAGTATTAAATACAAGAAATGATACTCCATAGCGTTTCTAATGTGCCAAATGGCGTCATTTACTGCATACTGTTGTAGGATGTGGACACATTGAAGCATCAAAATTCGTGTTCGAAACTAAAGTGACCATCAGATGTACTTGCTAAATCGGGGCAAATACTTTTCCAACAAACTCAGGCTAACAATCTGGTACATTACTTAACAGCGCCGCCTTATCACAAATTAGCAATTTAGATTACTTAGACGGGGACTCAGATCCTTGTGGTTACTAATTCAAAAGAGCTGTTTTGAAAGGTCTCTATCCTGTATATTTGATGGAAATGAAGTTTAAATTCAATTTTCGTACCAATGGCCAAAGTTAAACAAATCTCGGTATGACGGGCGACCACCGTTTTAAAATAAGTGGATACTGGAGTAAAAAAGATGCTCACCTTGATTTGGTTGCACGTTTGACGGTACTCGTCAAGTTTTACTTTAAAAAAGTGTGATCAATAAAATATCAGCATGCATTGTCGTATTTATTAAAAGACTCGCCAATTACTCCATGAATTCTAAATGCAATGCCACTACACCGACATCAGCATAATGAGCACATAAATATTATTTATTTATATTGTCCAATATTCCCTTAATAACAAAAATATAATTGTGTCTATGCATGTCTTACGGCGTAAAAACAAGGCGTATTTTGGTTTAAAGCGCAATCTCTCCAGCCTAAAAAACACAAAGAGATCATTGCTGTTGCCTTACATTGTATTACATTACCTTACATAGTGCGGTATTATTAGTAATAAAGTAATACATTCATATTTGCGGTTACTCACCAAAAAGGCATTAATTTTGTCCTCCACCAAGACACGATATCTCTCCGCATAACTAACGCCCTCTGAATCCTTTCCCTCCCAAAGCTCCATAACCATGGGAGCCGCCTCCTTATGAATTGAAGGAAGATCCTTCCAAACCCCATTTTCAGACACACTAACGTCATAGATGTCCATGGTTACCTTGTCCACGAAAAGTTCTATTTTTTTCATGGAAATGGCATAGTGACCAGCATCTTCATCAAAGACATAGTCCGCGACAAATCCTACACTGCCATTAAATATGTGGAGGTCTAATCCGCCGAAAACTTGCTGATCGCCAGTGTTTAAGTTTGTCAAAATTCGCTGATAGTCAATGCTAAGTAGCGCCAAGTCGGCCACGTGGAAAGAGTAGCTAACCGTATTAACATCAAAGGTAAGACTAGCTCTATTGTCTAAGGCACCTATCAAATTTGTTGGAAATTGGTCCCCTGCGAACGGACCGCTGTATCCAAACGCAAAACGATATCAAAATGGTACTCCTAATTCCCTCCTTTAAAAATTGCAACAAAATCCGTGATCTACTCACTTACCCAATGGTAATTTGTTCCTGAAAGGTTTCACAAGCTGCTTCTCCCGTCGAGTTTTCCGAACAAATTTCCTTTTTGAATACCCATGCAAATGTGAAAGGAATTGGGATAAATACGTATTCTACCAAGGCCGCCGCTAACTTTCCACTTTGCATCACGTGCGGTACAATGTCGAATAGAATGCGGTTAAGGGTGTCAATAGGATCAGCCGCGTTCAAATAAATTTCCCTCGACAAGTCCTCTTTGGTAGGACGATGCTTATTTAAAGCTGCAAGACCTTGAGATGAAGAAATCGCGAGAGGTGTCAAATAATTAGCGTCTTTAAACACCCCAAAACGAGGTAGAGTTTGTGAATTTGAGAATATTTAAAATTCGACAATAAGTCATTACCAAATGTATGAAGAATTTCTGCCGCAGTTATATTGTGAAGGGGCTCATTAAAGAAACGATCGCACCCTCCGTCTTTGTTGCTTCTTCCGTTGCTCTGATTGGTAAACGAAACTTAGTATAATCCTACACGTCTTAGAATTTAGTTTAGTTTAGTTTAATTTAGAATTTACACCTAATTTAGTATGTTGTATTTACCAGGTAGCAATTCAGCCAGTACTCAACATTTTCCTCCACTTCTTCCTCCCTCCTTGCCCAATTTCTCAGGAGTAGCACATGGATAAGGTGATCTTGAGAGCTCCACTCCTCCTGTGTACCGTTTGCGGCCGTGTACGTGGCATTCCATTTACGATCCCAAAGCTCCTCAATTTCCCAATTTATGTCCAAGTCCTTTACACCTATTCTGTCGATATTCCATCCAAAGTCCCCTGTCATCACCAACGAATAGTTTTTGACGAAGACGGAATAACCCCTCCAAATGGTGTTATCTGAGGGAGAGTCCGAATCGTAGTTCGTGTTCTCGTAAGTGCATTCCGGACACTGAATTTCCAAATCGGGAACGGTAAACTCTACTCGAAATTTGGTGCCGTTCATGGAAGCATGCAAGGTTGTTGTGGTCACTGTTTTGAGCCGGGCGTTCCTACGTAAATAGACGGGGCCAATAATTTGTTTAGTTTCAGCTGATTTAAAAGATATGCAGTGGGTAACACATGTGTAACCTTATCCTGTATACATCGATGAATCCAGAGCAGACGCCCACAAAGCAAAAATTCCAACCGTACTCGTAAACTAAATTTGGTAGTAAAATATCATCTCCCAGTTTTACCAGCTGGAGAAGGAGTAAAGGAACTTCTGTTTGGAAGAGCTCTACGATTCCGGTATAGTCATCCTGGGGTACGTTTTCCTTGTCTCCTTGGTCTTCAGATGCCGCAATTTGATTCAGATCTATGGTTGGATGGAATGTTTGAATCAGCATTTTATCCAACAAACTCAGTTGCGTTATGCTGGTTTTCACATTTTTTCCGTCCGGTATTTTCCCATGCACAACGGGCCAGATGGCGACGGAGAGGATTCCTAAGACGATGTATAATTTCATTTTGTATGCTGGTCCAGGATATCAACACTTCTGGCGACCTCTCTGTTCAAAGTATTTTTGGAAAATGCTCAAATTTTAAATCCACTTCATTCAGGTGTTACATATTGCACCATTATTGATGATAATGATGTGTCTGACATACTGTGGCATATGGCAACCATATTTGACACCATCTGCCATTATGCTGTCCGTCAGTGGACAAGTGTTTTATTTTTTGTACAAATTCGTATTTTGCCTATTATCTTATGGTGAAGGACCGCACGTTCCATTTGTGAATGTCAGCGGGTGGTCAACCTCATGTCGTTATCCCAAATATTTATCAAAAAAATGGTATATTATTCTCTGCAATATGTGGTGGTACACGTAGCACACCTAATGCTTCCGTGCCTAATTTGATGTGATTTCGATTGTAACAAGTAATAATACTGTAGAGCAGTGATTAGAATCAACAGAAAATGGGCAGATAGAGATGTTATGTTATCTTGTCATCTTATCAGTAATCTGCTCAAAATTGAAAATAGTTTTTTAAAGAAAACATTTTGTAGTAATTGAGATGTACTTATCAGAAAGTTTTTGATACGTTTTTATAAAAAGAAATAATCGTCAATAAAATAAAAAAATACCAACGAACCAACCAACATGACCAACACGTTTTTTTTGTTATTCTAGAAAATATGATGTATTAATTATAGATTATTTATAGTTTTATTACAAGAACTGCATAGATATGCAGCTATGTCATTCCTGTTTACCAGACGCAGTTGATTTTAACGTTCATCTCAACCTAGTACACTTCACGCTGTGGATTAGATGTCTATGTTAGGTAAAACGTGAGTACTCTGACGTGTGGGATTTCCATTCAAGCTTTGGGTATCTGCTTAGACGATAAAAGTACAATCACAGCCCACAGTCCGGCTGCTAGTTGTAGGCCATGAAAGAACAGTGGTAAGTTTGTATACATCAAGTTATACTGGTATGGAAAATAAAATGCAGATTGTTTTTATGAAGTTGGTTATTCAAAGGCAGTAGTTTATACCAGAAAACAGCGGGAAAAAAATAGAATGAACTTTTTATTATGCCTTTGTTTACATAATATAAGTTAATTAGTTGCCAGACATACCTAACACTATCAGTATTATTACAAGTGAAACTAAAACAATTTAAGTTCTCGAGAAGTCAATGATTTGTGAACTTTTGAAGATTGTGATCCCATGAAATGTAATATGAGCGTAATGACTTACAATCAAACGCGTCACTAAGGTACAGATGCTTTCATGAACTCGTCCAATGGGTAACATCCTTTCTCTGCATCCGAATTAACCCCGTTTTCTAGTTTAAGTGCCGTCCTTACTGTTTTATAAATTTCATAACGTTTCCTAGCCGGAATGTGAATAGGATCTCCGTCTGAACATTCCGCTTTACCGGCAATGGCATTTGTAGTAACCCCAAAGTGACCTTCAGAAACACCCGGCTGACCGCTAACTTTCCTTTTCCACAGGGAAAATCCCACCTTCATTGCTGTCTCTTCGTCAGTGGCCACCAAGTCGGGATTCTCTACCAACCGGTCATCTCCAAAAAGGTTGTTCGATATTTCTCGGTAATTTTTGCATTTGCTGATCTGTTTTCCGTGACCAATATTTCACATCAGTACATTAGTTCATTTTTGTCAACGATAACCACATTACTTGTCTTAATGTGTGCCAACTTTAATTCACAAATACCTTTAAGAATCCTCGTCCGTAGTAGAACTGACCAGGTACATCGCAAGCTTCATCTTTATACTCTTCTGGGTAATTCTCCACATCAACGTTTTCTCGTCGCTCCACAAATCCATCCGACTCGTAAATAAAGTGAGCCAGGACCATTGACAGTTCCTGTTTGTCAAAAATCTTTACATTTCGGGCTTCCTTAAGAAACGACCAGTACGTGGCCTCTGCGGGATCGGCATAACCGTTCCTGGTAACGGCAGCAGAAAATTCTTCAAAGGAAATTCTCCCATCACCTCTCCTAAACAGGGAGCCCATTTTAAGCTTCTAATATTTTTTTATTTCAAAACTTTACAGTCCAGGGCTTGATTCTTATTGAAATAAAGCTGTGGTCACTAATAGTTATTCTCAAGTACACTCTTTATACTGAAAATGATTTTGTTGGTATAAGACAGGTAATTACTCTATGAAGTAAAGAGCTAATGGTCCTTTCTATTCCAGCGATATTGTAAATATTGTAGCTACACTCATTCGTTGTGCCGTTACACCAGAATCCCATCTGTTCTTCCTGGGAAAAAAATCGGACTACACTCCATTACGTTTAGCAAAATCAACATTGACCTTGAAATCGCTCGTTGTGTTACTGCCTGGTTATTTCTAGAGAGTAGGAACAAATGAGGCAGAGCGTTAACACAGAGTGAAGTCGTAATACCGTTTCACGCTTTGCAGGAATCAGCAATGCCATGAGCCGCTCTCTGTTGTATTGGGCGATTACGTCGTAGTGCAAAACCATGCTGGTATTTGGAGAGCCGAGCAACGGTAACGCAAATGCATGAGGAAACTTGTTTCGTTTGGGTGAAAATCATGGGCTATTGAACAAGAATAAAATCTTCCTCGTACTCAATTAAATCTGAAACGTACCAGAGCGAAACTTATATGTTACAAATACGCACGGGGAGCGTAATCGTACTGACAGGGTAGCGTGTGATACTTTCATGAAACGGAATTTTTGACGGTCTCCGTTCATTTTTTGTTTAAAATTAAGATTAAGATTCAAATTTATTCAATTAATATGGAAACTATGTGCTTTAGTTTGAGTGAAATTATCTTCAACTTCCGGGGATGTATTCCTATGCAATTCTAACTGTGCATCTAGGTTTTTGTTTTTGTTATTTTCTGTGATGAAAGTCAAATAGAGGCGTGTTGTATAGTTGAGGTCTCCATTGTTTTGACACTAACAGGTGTTTCATAAATCAGAAGACTACAACTGGAATTATACATCTGGGGATCTAAAAGCAATTCTCAGCTAAGGCTCTTTGAGAAATCTGTGTAACATTAATACAAAATGCTAAACAATGAACTATTTGAAATGAGCTTCCAGTTGCGTTTCTTTGAAAACAAACAAGCATGTCTGCTATTTATCTTGTTGTGTCGCATTGCGAAAATGATTAGTTATACATATGATTTGTAGGTATATGTAAATATTGTTAAACTCCATTTCCAATTTTGTAGACACGAATAAACAGCCTCTGCTAAATAAGATTTTTTAAATCGGGCAGCTTTTTAAGTACAAACTAATGCTATCTAATTTTTTGGATCTGGATATATTTGAGTAGTTCTACACTACCATAAGCGCTTCAAATTTTTCGCACAATAAATTAGGTTAAAAAGTGTTTAGTAAAATTGCACACGCTTTATCCATTTAGGTAATGCTAAAAGTGTGCACAATGATATGCAACGTTTGTTTTGCCGTGGAAAAATTGATATGCGCATGGGGGTGTAGCGCAATCAATAAGCTTCAATAAGCCGGTGATATAAAATACAGACCATTTTACGTTTGTAAAAAAATACATACGATTTACGAAGTGCATTTAGCATGAACGGTGTAGCAATGTGCACAAAGATATGAGACAGAGTATATTGATAAAGTTATGAGGGATACAATTTAATAATGAAAAGGGCAAAAAATGGCACTGGCTGAGTTATAAATCTATTAACGAGTTTGATTATTTTTAAATTTATTTGCAAACATTGATTGTTTATGTGTTTTAATAATTTTAATGTGGATGAATGACAATAAAAGCTTAATTGTTGTAGGTATTAACTCCAATCCAACCTTATCCAACTTTGCGCCATCCAGAAGTTTAAATTTCTTTAGACTATAGATGTTCGCTTTAAGTTTCCAAATCCACCAACGAGTACTACAGTATTCAGTGGTTAAATCTCCTTCACAAAGAAATTCCTCTCCTGCTTACTTTTGAACAACCATAGAAATATACTCAAAAGGGTAATCCGCCACTTTGGAATTCAGCGGAATTTGCAGATCCTTTGTCAGGAATGAGCGGTATTCCTCTCGCAGATCATACAGCAGCTCAGGTGGAAGAGTTTTTACAAATGGATTTATTGAAATTGCAAAATCTGCAAAAATAACAGCAGATTATTGTCTTGAAATTTAACATTCAATTAATTTCCTGTAATTGTAATATTAGAATTACCTAGATATTCATCCATAGATAAGTTAAAGACGGACGTATCGTAGAAAATGAAAACTTCACTTAGACCAGCTCCATGCACAAAAATGTTTCTAAAAAAATCTTCCGCGTTTTGTCCCTTCGGGAGCTTTGACCAATAAGGCTGAAAGTCTTTTAGACCCTTCATGTACGGTCGCCATGCGGGGGTGGTGGCTAGGTGCTCTCGCGATCTAAAAAACACGTTGTTAATGGTGGGGGCAATGAAACCAAATTGACCGCCTGGCTTCAGAACTTGCTTAATCCCTTGTAAAAACGGGGGCATATCCCGTATCATATGAAGCACGTTCACAGCAACTACGCGATCAAAGAATGGCGTTGATGGAAAATTTCCTGGCACACTACCTACTTTGTGAACAATTCGGGAATGAGGAAAATGCTTTTTGGAATACTCCACCATGCCTGGGGATATATCAAGAAAGAGCAGTTTTGAGTTGGTTTCCTCTGCCTTGGGCAATATGTATTGGTGTCCTACATGTCCCGGGCCGCTACCGTAGTCCAGAATATTCCCCTTACGAAAATCCCACGACATGGCACTTAGCACTTTGGGAAGATAAACGGAAGTTAATCGGGCCACCACATTCTTCACAGAGAAGTACAAGGCTGGATCGTTCATCGTAGCTGAGGATATTCCGATTTCACTGTTTCTGCAGTTTGTACCCACCAGTTGTATAGTACTACCGATTAGTTTATACTGATACCAAAGGAACAATGTGCATTTTACGTGTAACATTTATGGTGATTGACTTAATGTTCTTCCTGTGACTGTAGAAAAAAGACAACGAGGCCCTGTATCAGGTGGATGAGACCGGAATATACATTCACAAGATCGCGCACGACCTTGCGAGATATGGTCTAAATACATTACAGAAAAGGTCATATTATATACACAATAATACTACATGAATGAGAGAACCGTGTATAGTAAGGTTTTGGGTGTAGAGTAGCCTTGGCACTATTTTGGGCAATTCATAATGCTAATGTTGAGGTACGTGACTGGGCTACACATATTGAAATGAATGCCTATTGCATTTCACTTCACGTTTAAGTATGAATGTATTTTACTGCCGCCGCTGTATTTAATCAAACAAGCGTATGTGGTGCCACGAGCATAATTAAGTTACTCATTGATTGTCAGTATCAGTATTATTGACACCAATATTTGTTTGTGTATTAAAACGGATGAATGCGAATGTATTTACCGTCACGATTATTTTAATGTTCATGAATAAGTGCTTTAATTCCATGCTGATCCTTTCGTGGTAAATTGCAGTTTTTTCAAATAAAGTGTCAATTTGTAAGTTTCGAAAAATGAAATGAGTTAAACGCCCCTACAGCAGCACATAAACTGTAAAATATCGGTAATATTGCCAAATACAAAAAATCCGCTACATCACCTCGTGTGCATTCGTTAGCTTTAATATTGTTTTAGGTTCTACCATTTCACTATTTTAGATGTGCATTTGAAACTTCAAATTGGTTTTAATTACTCCTTAGTAAGATACACTGTCCATGAAAAGGTGTACTTGATAAGATAGGTGAGTAGAGAGCGGAGGGGTTGGAGGAACCATGATAGCACGTGAACTACCTTGAACAAGTTTTATCCGATTTTATTTGTAAGGGCACTGAAATGTTCCATACTTAGATGAGTTGAGAGATGAGACTTTAGGTCCAAACAAAAATATCCTCAGTGGCTCTGCATCTAGTTTTACCTAATGGACAGTCCCAAATGCCATCATCATCACATATCCATTCTGGCGGGACACAGGCTCAAGGAAAAGTAACACCTGGTGGTTGAGTGCATCTCTGTTCCTTATCGGTACAGGAACAAGCGTTTTCCGTTTCATCGCTCCAGTCATCACAGTCATTAGCACCATTACAAGTTAACGATTTTGGTACACAGGTCCATTTGATTGCACTTGAGCAAGGGAACTACAACTCACCGAAAAATATATTAACAATAGGTACACCGTCAATTATAGTTGACACTATTTGACTCTTACTGCATTTTCCGGACATTAAGGACACTTTTCCGTGGCAGAAGCTACTTCGTCACTATTGTCTCAACAGTCGTCAGTGCCATTACAGATGAGTTGAACTGGTACACAAAGCGAGTTTTCACACTTAAACTAATGCAGAAATATTTGTCATTAGCCATCAGACAATATATTAAACATTACCAGGCTTCCATTTTCAGTACAATTCCTGACAAACCTCCACGTACGTGCATGGTCGACAGTGTACTGGTCTTTCTTCACATCCGTCTTGACAGTCGTCATCGCCGTCACAAAGATAGTCGCCCGGAATGCAGTTGCAGTTATCGCATTCGAACTAGTTTGGCAATGGGGAATGCAAGTATTTATTTTAACAGGAGAACCAACCCATTTATGAAACACAATTTATTACTACAGTTCCTTGATAACGACGCCGTTTAGACGATAAGCTTTCTTGAGTGCGTCCAGTTATGTTTTGAATACAAGACTTTTAATTAGTTGTTTTAAATGCTGACGCACTTACATAATACGGATTGCAGGCCTTTAAATGAGTAGTGACCAAAAATGCAGAAAGAATAAGCAAACATACCTTCATATTACTTTTTTACTTTGAAATATTTGTAATTGCTTTGAAGTTATTATTGATGTAGTTATATTCTACAACAGTCGCATCTAAAGTATTGGTATTCAATATGATTGATTTTTTATTTGTAATTTAAACAACATATAGTTATCGTTTGGGGACCTATGTCAAGCACACGATAAGCACATTTTGACGATATCTAATTATGTTTTACATTAATTGGGAAAAGATATTGGTTGCGCATTGATTGAAAATAAGTGTAATTATGTGGATTACTGAAAGAAACTATGCACAAGCTTGCCAGTTACCTAACTGAACGGGTATACGCTATAATAAGATAAAATGTAATTGACACAAAGATAAATATGTGTTTAGTTAAGCCACTGGCTTTCTAATGTGCCACAAAATGATGTCTGGGTTGCCGTTGTATGCAATAAAACATTATGTATAAAATTTTCATTCACGCAGAATAGTTGCTACAGATTCATGTCAGTATATTTCTACGTATTTGAAGGCAATGTTTAAATATCATTCCTCTTAAATTTGTAATCCTTTATTGCAGGCTACTTTCAATAGGTCATAATATTATTGAAATGTTGATTTTGATGTAAGATACTTCGAAATGCGTAAATACCCGATTATTGTACCGCTTCACAAAATACTGAATTTTCGATTGAAAGCATAACCAAAATTACTTAACGAAATCTAAATTTATCGAATAATTTTCAATCTATGTAAATTGTAGTGTAAGATGTTACTTTTAATTTTCGAAGTCAAATGGAAAACTAAATTGAATTGTAGCAAATTCCAACTATGCTGAAAATACAAATACTTGTGACGTCGGCAAATTTACTCATTGCACAATAATTTGCAATCAATACGCTGTTTGAGGGCTGCGGTAAGCAATAACAAATTTGCAAAACAAAATACAATTTCAGAACACCAACACTGTAATGAAGACCAGGTTAGGTATTAATGTTAAGAAGTCACTAATATAATACATGCAGTTGTTTTCATAGATAAGACTGTGCAAACCTTGTTGCACAATTTCG
>JAHZNE010002768.1:0-10277 GCA_027744055.1 Callyntrura sp. NNG-2020 | reverse complement strand
TGTCCGGTTTCATTTTTCGATATATTTCCTTTTCACTTGAAAGGTTTCTCCAGTCGCGAGAATAGAAACCGTTTTATTTTTGTTGTGATCTGCTGGGATCTCCATTTCTGTACCTTTTTGAAAGTTTTGTGTGGTGCCAGTGTAAAAACGTATACACTTTATAGTAGTACGGGGGAAAGGGGAAGATGGAGAGAGAGAAAGAGAAAAGAGACGCAGGGAAAGTTTAATACCAGCTATCTAAATGTTACCCGATATAATAATAAATGTAATTTTAGTTTAGCTTATTTGTAAAGAGGGGGATTGTATTGCAGAAGATGATTGTATAAGTGATATTTTTGTATGTATGTATAATGGTGGATATTTTATGTATTATTTTGTTAAGGTTGTTGCCCAGGTGGGATGTAGAGAACCGCCCAAGGTGGTGGTAAATAGGTATGGCTGTAAAGTTAAAGAGGACGATCCGGTTGTACAGTAGATATCATTACAATGGAACACCGGAAAAATAGCAACGGGTGGGAATCAAATGGCGAGAAAGGAAAAGGTGTCGTTGTCGTGTTGATGGTCTTTGATGGTGGCGTTGGAAGTGGTGGTGGTGGATCAAGTGAAATGTGAAAAAAGTGTGATGAAAATCGTTTTTATGTAATTCTGTTCCCTGTCTACTGGATATGCTGACGTACATTTATTAGGGGGAAATACCGTAAGATTTCAAATAGGGGCACAACCATAAAAAAACGTGGGCGTGGTGGAAAAAGTTAGGTGTAAGTTAGCATCCTTAAAGATCTCCATCATAATGCCGGGTATTACCGCTTATATGGTAAGCCTAAGCGGTAAAATGTGGATTGCTGTTTGGACAGGAGAGATATTTTTAAAATTATTACAGTCATACACACACATGTCAATATTTCTGTCCGAAATACCGGGGATTTTTAGGTTGTTGAACGACGGAGAAAAGAGGCACCTTCAGGATAGTAAAAGGTGGCGTGTGGAATTGCAAAATATTTCTACTTTCTTCCTCCAGTATTTTTTTAAGAAATAAAAAACTTTTTTGCTGAGTTTGAGTAACTGAAGCTGCTCTTTTTTATATACATCTGAAGAAATACTTTTACGTTTGATATATTACTATGCGTATTCTCACAGGCTCCACAGGAGAAAAACCCATCGCAGCAGAATGAAGAAGAAAAAACATCATTTCAACTTTTTCATACAGATTTACTTTCCTCCTTTTTTGTTGCTTCCTGTTAAGAGCAAAAAAAGACTCTTCTGCAGTCCCAGGTTTCTACAAACTGTGTGTGTGTAGTGGATAGCGGATCCCCTGCTGTGGGGTTAGTAGCAATCGCATTTCTTGTTTTTTTTTGTCTCCACTCGTCTCTTTCACGCACAACAGCGAGTGTGTGTGTAGCAAGAGAAACAGCATGAGCACTGCACATTACATTGCATTTGTTCATGTTACAAAAACCTCATCCGGTGATTGATGTCGGTTAAAAAGAATAAAATGGTCGACACGACACCGAATTCGAAGAAGAAGCTTTATCGCGCTGCGTACATTTTCAACGGAAAGGGAGAACAAGAAGAGCGAGTACTTTTTCTCTTTCTCTTGTTAATCCTACAGGATACTTCTTTCGCTTGAGTTTTCCAAGAAAAACGATCAAAATACACATTTTATTCTTTTGCTTCGCACACATTTACATTATTATTACTTTGTGTGTGTGACTGCCTGTGTCTGTGTGCGTCTACTTGGATTTTAATGGCACTTGCCCTACTACTTCTGCCTCGTTTCCTGTTGTATGCTTCCCATGGCCTAGAGGGATTTTCAACAGAATAGAGAAATGAAATGGAAAAGGTATTAAGAGATACACACTTAAACTTAAGGATCTTCATCGCCCAATGCTATTTAGAAAGAAAAAAAGTTTTTTACGACATGTCAATAGGATCACGGTAAAAATATGTAGGAACTTAAGCTTGAATGGTGGTAAAAGTACAAGGGAGCATGAATAGAGAAATTATTACCAGTCGTGACCCTGTGTGAAGCACACGACCATTAAATTATGGGTCTAAAGTACTATCGTAAAACACGTCGACTTAAAAGACGATTGAGAGAACCTGTGCCACTATTAGAAGTTTTACGGTATTTTAGTTATAATGTATGGGTAGTTACCACGTTCCATGGGGGCATACATTGATAGATTACCTGGGAAAATGAAAATTGACTGGTGTCGTCATAATTTATTAAATGCTATTATGATACACATACGATTTCTATACAGTTATCAGGGCGAGGAAAGTTAAAAAAATTTCGGTTTCTTAATTTTAGATTATTTTACTTAACCGCTGTACAGTGTTCTTATATGCTATGCTTATATTCAAATATTTTTAACTGGTAATTTTTTTCTTATCGTAAACTGCTTTTCTGCTTTTATCCTGCGCAATATCCACTCTTAATGTTTTTGCGTGCGACACAGTCTTTAAAATACACATTAATATTCATGATTGGAAAAAATACTATATATTTTTTGTTTAGAAAGTAAACGTTTTCCGACAAATAATTTCTATGTAACTCCTGTTACTCCTGTCCTCGATATTGTTTTCTCGCTTACAAGAAATGACCCTGGGATAGCATCCCTGAACTCCATACTCATATTCGGAAGGTCCCTTTCTTCACGCGGCAAGCCTTGAAGCTGAGCCCGAAACAGAGAAAGAGAAGAAACACGCCACCAGCGAGAAGGTACATTGACCACGAGAGCTTGCAAGGGCCTGAAACAAAGAAAAAAGAGAAAAAGGCGGAAAATTAGCTACATATGCCATACATCATGCTCTGTAATACGAGGAAAAAAACAGAAACACTAGAGAGCCGCTTCAGTGATTCAGTTGTAATAAAACTACTCGGAGAGCTTCTCTGGTTTCAGGGGTCGTTTCATGGACAGAATAATTGCGGGGGCCGTCAATGGTTTGGTGAAATGGGTCTCATATGCCACACCATGTGCCTTGCCACTTTTGCCATTTTTTTTAAAAAGAGGTTGGTCATGGGAGAAAGGCCATTATGAGCGGAAAAGTAATTGTCACTCGGAAGAAAACTGGGAAGATAGATATAAAAAACGTAGGGAGCGAAGAAAAGAAAATGGAGCCGGAAATTTTTTACATTTACTCTGAGATTTCTTGCAAAATCCTATTCTGTCACCATTCTTGTTGTAATAGCATGAGGGTAACCTCAAGAAATAAATTTCACAGATAGGTAGCCACTTACTATATGGACTCCTACTCGGGAAGACTTTTCACTTTGGGGTGAGTCATAGTGAGAGAAAATAGTCCCATTTTACGATGGATTAGAGACATCATGGCTTAAAATACTACTTAAAACAGAGAGAGTGAGTCAGCTAGACAGGAAATCTTAGGAAAGAAAGAAGAATAAGAGAGGGAATATGACTTTTTTCCATTGGCTTATTGATTTTTCTCACACTTACACACACACACACACATACATAAGTACAAGCGAGGAAATGGCAGTCGCAGCACCACCGTCATCGCCATCTCTTCTCCTTCCTCTTCGTATTTTTCTCCTTTCCACTAAAATTGTTTGTTTAGCTCAAAGAAAGAAAGATGAGAGTAAGTGGAAAGAAGGAGCCAGCAAAAAAAGGACAAAGAATTGAAAAAAGCAGTGTTGAATGGCTTTTTAAAAGACTGTGCTGGCGCTCTTACTCCTCTCTCTCTCTCTCTCACTCTCTCTCTCTATGCCACACCAGACTATTGCTCCTCATCAATAACCATGAAAAGTAAACTTGTTCAGAAAAGGAAAAAGACGAGGAGAGAGAGATTCAATCACTTTTTTCATTCTTTAGCCCTTTTTATTGACATTTTTATGGAGTGCTAGAGAATGATAATATGTACGCATGCAGGAGCATACACACAGCACTGGCAGCCTGCTAGTGTGACTGATGATATGCTTTTATTGGCACGACAGAGTAGTAAAAAAGTGAACGAATTATAAGAACGGAAATAGCTGATGGTTTTTGGCAGAAGAGTTGAAATTTCGAATAAAAATCATGTATAGGTGGGAATAATAGCCTGTATTTAAGGTAAAGGTACAAATAACAGTTTATGACAAGATGGATGGATGCACACTCACTCGAACTCGTTCCTGCTGGCAGTAAAATTGCAATACGCTGTTCTCCAGGTTGATGTGTGTGTGTAGGTGCAGACGTTATGGCGTAAGCGATAGTTTATGGAAGGGAACATTGAAATGACAAAGAAGTTTTCGAAGTTGGTTTTGAAGGATTGGGAAAGATTCGAGGGAAAATTTCAACAGCGTTTGACAAGTTTGGTTAGTAGATATTCATACACAACAGTGGAGAGAGCTGAAGGACAACATAATGGGTTTTTGACGTCGCTTCAAATATTTCTTTACCGCGGTTTTGCGTTATGGTGAACAGCTACAGCTGTAGTTACCTACTTCATCTGTTTTGGGGGATAAACATAGACGGAGCACTGATCACGTTTCCAGTTGGAGGACATTTTAGTGAACTGGATTCCGTTCCGCTCTAATTAGCCAGGCCAGGCCACTATAACCGGATTCCTGTCACTTAAGGTCCTTACCGATATAAGAGTATAATGGAGTGTGCTGTGAGTTGATTTAATATTTTTGAGCGTGGAGTGAATTTGATTGGGGAGTTTGGAACGCGTGACGACGAAGACGTCGAAGAATACCGATACAGGGAATATGGAGTGACAACATAATGACATTAGGTTTTTGGTTCAGCGGCTACTAGTAAAAGGAGAAGCGAGTACCTTGTAAATTATGTGTAGGTTATTTTGGTTTTTTTTGTAGGAGGAGAGGGCTTACCTAGTTCATAGGGGCCGGATTGATCGGAGCACGCATCTTGGACCTCTTTGTTGCCCCAGCCGAGGGGATAGAATGCTACACCTATGACAATCAGCAAACCTGGAAGAGACAAGAAAGAAAAGTTGGTGAGGTAATAAAACTGGTCGTATATTATTAATATGATTCCTGTGGAAAGTAAAAATGCTTTGTGTGTTGTGTGGTAGGAGCAAGCAGAAAATCGGGACAGTGACCGAACGACGAAAGCGGTGCAGGAAAGGATAATGGCTTAATGGCACATTCATGTTTTGCAATAAAGCATTTTACCATTGAAATTAATCATTCATTCATACGGAAACTGCAGAGAAATGGTGAAGGAAGAAGAGAAGATGGTAAATGGCAATAGAGAAAAAGAGTGATTTATCATCCACGAATACCAGCGTCGCTGTCGCCTGTTTCTCTGTGCAGTGCAGTGCAAGGTGACCCTAAGAAGGCGCTAAATGATAATGCAACTGCACTACTTTATCTTCATTCATATTCCTTTCTACTCTCTCTCCCCTCTCTCAGTATTGTGTTGATGAGAAACATGCTAGGTAATTTGGTCGGGAGAAAGTGTATGAAATTAATGTTGTACTAACGATGGTATATCTTATCTCAGTGGAAGGAGCCACCACAAAGTAAAATTGACAATCATGAGTCATGACGTTGTGACGGTTCAGCTCGCAAGCTGTCGGAATTTGCGACAACCCTTTAATACGTTTAACACTAGGTTTAAAGCAAAGCTTATTTTCATCCGTAGGAGGCGTGGAATTGCCAAAGTTATAATTATGATGCGTATCGTATGTGCATTATTATGTACAAAAAAAGGAATATACAAATAATTATTACAGAACGAAATTCTTGTAGATCGGGACCGTGTTTAAATTATTATAGCGAGTACGTTTATTACTATTAATTTTGAGTATGTTGGTTTAACAGGGAGGGCAAGGTTTGAAGTAAGGGAGTGAACTGATTAAAAGGAAATGGAAGGAAAGGAAAAGGATGTCTATGGAAATTTCCATTTCCATAGACTGATTGCTGCAATCGTCACGATCATAATTGTTCCAACGACCGGGTTAGTACTAGGCCTTTGTGCTCGGCTTTCCCCCTTTCCCTCCCCACCGATAATCTTCCCCACATACGAATCTCTGTCGTTAACTCCATTGCATAGATCGGTTGAACAAACACAAATCTTAGCGTTCTTTAATGTTTCTTTTCCTAGACCCATTGTTAAAACTTCTTCTGTCTCCCATTGCTTCAAATATAAGGTCACGTCTTCATACCTCACACACTTAGCTGTTGGTCCAATCTTATTTAGTAAGCATGGACCACTTTTACCAAGGTGTTCACTCACACAGTCCCTTGTTACAGGCGACTCTGTGCCCTCCAACGTTACAATGTAACAACGATCGTCGTCAGCTTGACGGCACAACCCTTTGGCTAAGTTCTTTCCGGGGGTTTGAATATCTCCGCATTTTAGGTCGGTGTCATTACGGGGTATACCTTTGTCACATTGATAACATTTAAGACCTTCTCCATGATGTGCCAAGGAGAAAATAGTCAGCAGTAGTAGTAGCATTGTTCGCTTTTCCATCGTAGATTGAACAGAATAAGAATAGCTCCACTCTTTGGTAAAAATTCAATAAAAATCGACCAAAATTGGAATTGGACAATACTACGACTCGTGTGATGGTAAATGAAGTTTTATATGAAAAATTGGAATAATTTGGTCCTTCATTATATTTCAAGAGTGATAATGACAAGTTAACAACGGGGATCACGATTACGATAATTTATATAAGCTCTTTGCGATTACGATATATTTAGAGATAGACCACATTTTTTTCGAAAACCCCAAAACAAATATGCAGAAGAGAAGCATTTATTAGGTTGCAAATAATGTAAACAAATAGCTTGTCGTAATCGTAACCATGCTATTCATTAAGGTCCATCCAAGAACTCAAAAAGTGAAAATCTGGACCTTAACTTGACTGGTAAAATTAAGGTCCAAATGCAATAGCAAAGGCTGGACCATGAATTCACCTAAGTAAAATTAAGGTCCATGGTCGACCAATAATTTGCAGGGTTTATAATTTAAATATTTATAATTTTATTATTGTATGACTCATTACAAGCCGTAAAACAACGCTTATGATTTAATATTTAAAACTTTTTATTAATCTCGTGACAGATTACAAGATGAAATATTAATTTAAAAACAATCATCACCCGTACCATAATACACTGAATTTAGTGCTGTGCATAGTTTCAGCTTCAAAGTTGGAGATCCTAGGGGAACTCCTGAAAAGGATAGTGCGAGTATGTCGCATACCCCTTTTGACCACAAGGGGTTGTTCAAAAAGGATGTCACGCTAGGGGCAGGGAGGGAGGGTGTAGATGAAGAGCGTGACGGGCAGCGACATGGGGGGGGATTAAATTTATATCGGACGTCACGCTGTGATACCATAGTGCTGCTTGTGATTTGTAAGTTTTCGATACTGATGCACGCTACAATACTCTCTTTACCCCCATTTCTGACGCATTGTCCAGTCAAGAGACAATTTAATCATGGCTGTATCACAAATGATTGTTCCCTTGTACAGCGTCGCCACAATTTGATAGTTTTTTAAAAATAAATTTTACTGCATCTTGAACACCTTCTAACTTATCGGTTATATTTTGCTATTAATCCATAAATTGGCTGATTGTATTATATATCCGGCATGGGACGTGACGTGTGGAGAGGGAGGGTCAAAGATTTGCGTGAAACAAATGTGACATGGGAGGAGGGGGGTCGAAAAAATGCTAATTTTAGCGTGACATCCTTTTTGAATGATCCCCAACGGCTAAAACGTTTACTGCAGTTCTGACAATTATGATGACAACGGCTAAAACGAAACGTGTATTGGACTTTGGACCACGAGCCTCATTTTGTCTAGACCAGGTGAACTCATGGTCCAGCCTATAGTATTGCTACTGCATTTGGACTTAGTTTTACAAGTCAAGTTAAGGTCCAGATTTTTAACTTTTGAGTTCTCATTTTCGATATTGATAATCAAGTATCGATAATTTTTAAATATAATATATTACGGCTTGTAATGAGTCATGCAATAATAAAATAATAAATATTTAAATTATAAACCCTGCAAATTATTTTGGACTTTGGACCACAGAGTCCATAGAGTCCATGGACCATATCTTTACCTCCACCTATTCATTCAAAGTAAACCACGGATCCCACTTTCATAGCAGCTCTCAACTCAAGGCTTGTAAGACGTACCTCCCACCCATGATGTCACAGTTTTATGGTCATTACAGCAGCAATTTCAGCTTGAACCGTTGAAAAAATTTAAATTATAATTATTTGTATAATTACCTGTTGGAATGTGTCCCTGTGTCCCTCCCTTTTACCTTGAAATAACGCAAAACCTTGGTAGAATCATAAAAATTTGACGTTAGATTCATTTAATACTATTAATTTTGTGTGAGATGGAGAACACGAAAAACACGAGGTTTGAAGTAAATATACGAAGCAAGATAAATTTCTAGAGATTGGCAGTAACTGTAACGGTTATTAGCATCATGATTCCAACGGCAGAGTTACAACCAGGCCTGTCGTCCCCATTTTTGTTCACGTTTGAGGATTTTAGACTATCACCATTGCATAAACCGGTAGAGCAACGACAAGCCTTCCCAGATTTTTTAAAGTTATCTGGGAGGCTTTCTCCCGACGGTGACGGTATTTCGGTAGTACTTCGAAGTTCTGCAAAGCATTCGCCGGAGTATCTTTTATGATCTTCATAGTCGATACAGTTGACACTTTTTCCTGCTTTGGCTATTATACATCTGCCCATTCTATCCGAACATCCCCTATATATTTCCCCCCGACCCGAGCTGCCTTCTATTGGTTGGAAGTTGATTGTCACACACTGATCATCGACATGCTTGCACGTTACTTTAAGTAAATGCGCTTCGGGAGTTTGAATTTCGTCACATTTTATTTTGCTGCTGTTGTCGGAGCTACTGCCACCAGAACAGTGATAGCAATCAATAGCTTCTCCGTGTAGGGTCAAAGAAAGGACAGTCAATAATAGTAGCAGTAGAATTGTATGTTTTTCCATAGTAGATTGATCAGGAACCACCTCCACTCTTTAGTGTCACAAAAAGGATAAAGGTATCCTGTACCTTAATACCTAAATATGTGGTCAGTCCTTCATAAAATGCGACCGAGGAGAGTAGGGACTACGATTTATTTAAAAACTAAAATTATGCAAATTCTATTTTTCGATTTTCAAATAATGCAAATTTATTTGTATTTGTAGCCATGCTTTTCAAAGTTAAAATTGGTATTTTATGTGAGCTATAACTATTTGTTCGAAAATTGATATATAAAAGCAGTGAGCACTGAAATGAACATACTTTATACTGTGTTGACATTTTTCCTGTTTAGATAGACTTCAACGCCTTTTTCAGCTTACTTCAGATAAAAAATGAATTCAATTATGTAATTATGAGTTTCAAATACGGCTAAAAACAAAAGCACGTGGACGTGACACTATTGCTGTAGATTCCAGCTAGTATTGTACCCCCATTTTTAAGCAGTTCAATACCTCTTTCCCTATTTCATTTTCCAGAAGAGACAATGGTCAAGTGTGGGTGGTACATACTAATATGTTGTTCCCCAAAACCAAAATTAAGAGTGCGGTGTGCCAATGAAAACGACAGACTCTAAATCTGTAGAGGAGTCTAGATATTACGGTCGATATCTTATTTGATAAACTGGAAAAATTTCCAGTTGATTGGGATCTTTTCTCCTTATCAATTTTGCTCCATATTTATCCCCCTCTTTTTCAGTAGCAGCCGTAAAATCAAAAATATGTGACATGCATGAACGTTATGCCGCATCCTTTCGTACATCCAAAAAGAATTGCAGAACGAAGAAAAAAGTATTGATTCCACCAATTTTTTCAACTACTCTACTACCGCTGTAGTTGCAACTGGAAAAGCTTAATGGAAGAGTAAGTTCGGACGCCCTTGCGAGACTACCCTTCACCCCACAACAACAAAAGCGAAGAACAAATATTACCTTCACTTTTCAACTCTTTCCTCAACTTTCCTTATAAGATACAAAGGAAAAAAGGTTGCGGTTTTTGTCTTTGGTTCCTCTGACAGTAGTGTGATGGTTCAATATCTTTTATATATATTATCCTCCGTAGAAGAATTCAAATTGTTCTACTCGTAGTTGTTGTGAGTAGAGCTGTACGTATATATGACTGATGCTGTACGTGTCTGCTTGAGACTTTCATCTCAAAACGAGTGAAACAACCATAAACTTTCCCCTATGCAAGATAACGCAAGAATAAATGACTACGCCATGTTGTAGCTTAGTGTATACACATGTGCGGATGAATAAAGAATGTTATTGTTG
>JAHZNE010002767.1:0-10150 GCA_027744055.1 Callyntrura sp. NNG-2020 | reverse complement strand
CGGAGTCGCCACACGTTTGCATCTGCGCGGATTTGGGTGACATTCGTGGAAATGGGGAGGGTTATCGGATCTTGGAAGAAAAGGGGCTTCACGCCCTGGGGCTGCAGCGTGGTGGGTAAAGATTGGTTGTTGCCGTTGGCACTGTAGCTCCAAACTACATCAATTAGGTCACCCTGTAGCAATTCGGTTAGATTTTAAAGAGAAAAACATTTTTTAAAATTTTGTCCCTTAAAATGAGAGGTGAGACCTTTATCGGGATATCTTGCGGGTCACAAGTGTCCAAGTTCCGCCAAAGGTGGACCACTCTCCCAGCCCCGTTGTTATCCACCCCAATTAGCTGCCAATGACCCATGGTGTCAAGGCGAATTGTTCCGTTGTCTACACTATGCATATCCTTAACATCCCCAAAATTATTTTTTTAAACACGTATAATACAGATACTCCCGTGGTCAATTACGTCCTTCACGATTTTGAAGGGAAGTTTTACCTGGACGTAAGCTCCTCCATTTCCCACCATGATAACATCTGCCCCATCCAAACGTTGTCGGATGGTTAGCCCCAACAGCACATACCCCTCCGTTGACGGAACCTCCACATGAAACATAATCCTTCTTGTGTTACTATCCACCCTCCAACCCAGCGCCAGGCCCTGCGTGGGGTCCAGTACCTCTCGGTATGTTGACCGAGCCTCAAACTGAGACACCCCGGGAATTTGACCGCTCACCAGGTTAAAAGTCAATATAATCTTCAAGATCACGCTAAATACCAGCAGGGTTTGGACTGATACCCCCATTTTGAAACTTTCTCACAATCACACTTTCTTGTAGATTTCAGCGGTCGTCCTCTCCGATGGTCACTGTTGCTACTCCTCCGACAAACAGACAGATACAGGCTGCATCTGCAGGGATTTTTACCAGAGATGCCTACTCAATGCTGTACTTCGCTGTTCTTAAAGGCATGTCCTCCTCCAACCGTCGAACCGTGATGGTTGCTACAAGTGAAGTTCCTCTTACAAGACGACGGCCCACCCCGCCGCGCTGGGACTATACACATATTTGCACAAGAGCCCTGTGATAAAACGGTTGAGGTGCACTCACTTCCCTTGTTGGTAGGGAGCCCCTTCATTAAATCACGCAACCAGGCGCGATTCGTTGTAAAAATACTAATTAAATTATCCAAAATAAAACGGCGGGAAACCAATTATCCCCGCTTTCACGCTTCACTGTAAATATCGTCTCTCTATATGCCGTGCATTATTAGTTGCGCTGGAGCTTTGCAAGGTGCTAACCATAACCATCCTGATGATTTATAGGTACATGCAGGGGGTACAACACCAAGAATAACGGTACGGGGTCCTTCAAGTAGGGCGACATGCATGATGGGGTCGGAGGATGCATATCCCAAGAATGAAATATACTGTGATTAGCAGCAAACAAACAATGGGACAGGAAGGGAGTTCAGCGCTACGTAGTTACATACTGTGTGGATGCCCCCTTATGGTGCTGTAACTATTCCCTGTATTTGTTGATAGCCGTGGTTTACTCCTGCTAAAAGGTAGCATTTGCCCAAAATTCCTTTGCTCGGACAGACTACCCCTATAATTACTACATTTACTCTACTACAGTTACATGAAAGGTCAATTTTTGAATATAATTGTGGGTTACATGGAAACTTACAAGACTTTAATTAGAGTGACCTTCCATTCCATCCAAGAATTCCGTGCAGTCGATTAGCAATGTAAGCAAACCTCCCAGACAGTGACCGGACCACCAAGTATTTTAAAACAGCTGACTGGAGTTGCATGCATACACGAATACACGTGACCTTGAAATGATCCACACTACAGCTCTCAATGATCGTTAGGCGCTAAACTACAGAGGGCACTCTACAGGTCCTCTTGTAAGAAGATAGAGGCGCATACATACCCTTCAGTTATGATGTCTCGCGGGAGCATGGAAATTATTGCCAGTATACGAGAATGGCGGGAAACAAATTTGAAAATTTCGATGGACAACTTTATATTTTCTTCGCCGCCGCACCAGTCAACCATCCATACAATTTTTATTTGTAAATGCATATAAGCCGTACACATAAACAGTGAAACATTTTTCGTAGTTACAATCTCAAAAATGAAAATATACCAAATAGGCAATACCAGCGAATATAAACCATGGGTAATTACAGGGGCACATTGAGATTCACTTGATTCGTTACCACAAAGGACTTTAATAGGGGTATTCGGCCCAACTTGTTAGCAGAGGTTATTATGGCTGCTTGCAGGAAGGGACGTTAAATATTGTACACGAAAACAAGCAGCGCCAGGGTGAACGCTCCTGTCAAAAGGGTACGTCCACTGGTGATGTTTTCAGTGCCGGATGCCAGAAGACAATCGTGGGAGTGCGGTTTTTGATAAGGCACGTATTTCGGGTACTTGACCACATAGTTCTGTTGGGACACCAAAAAAGTAAAACAAGATGAGATGTATTAAAATGCCAAATTAAGATGGGATAAGCGCCTATTTTCGAACCTTGAGGGGAATTCTTCTGAAACTGGGCCCGGTACAAAAGGCGACGTACTCCCCATCCCACCATTGCTTCTCCACACTTTTAATCAACTGCCCCTTGTCCTTGAACCATGGGAGGGCGTTCACGTACTCCCGCACTGTTTGGACGGCCCCTTTTTCTGGTGGGGGATCGACGACGTGAAGTAAATCGAAGAGATACTCGGGGACACCTTGTGTACCGTTGGTGAGAATGTAGGCGTCATCCCCCGGGTCGTACATTTGATTAGGACTGTGTGGGCGTGGCAAGAAAAAGAGGTGAGATAAATGACATATGGTACCGTGCGGTACTGCTTTCTGAAGGCCTTACCTGGGTTTATAGGGGAGTTGCACCCGTTTGAGCGTCTGCTGACCCTCCACTTGGTGAATTCCCAGGGCGTCAAAGAAATTGCTAAATTCCGGCTGGGTTTTGCAAACCGACAGGGGGAGCTTGGGGTAGTAGGTAATGTAACCTTGACACATTTCATCCAGGGTACTGGTCCCGCCCTAAAACCAAAAAATTCCTTTTAAATCCCCCTCGCCATTTTAAAAACTCGCCAAAACAGGAGTGCCTTACATAGGTCGCTTTGTCCCGGTCACTGGTATCGTATTCGCACTCCACCAAAAAGATATCTCCGGGCAGCATCTTCCTGGGCGGGTTGACCACTCTACTTTGCTGGTAATTAAAGTCATAATGTAAATCCTGCGCCAGGGGCGCCAGCTCCCGGCCATTCCGAATATGGCGCAAGGTCATCTTCCTCGCGGCAAGATGAGCGTGAAGAACCGCGTGCGTTACAGTGATCCCCTCCGGGGGGAAAACGGCTTGGGTGCACTCGGAAGTACAATAGGCCATGTTATGAAAGGCGGCCGCCCCTGGCGGGATCATTTGCAGTTGTCCGAAACGACTGTGCACGGTAATGGTGCCGTAGTCGTTCTCCCGAGTGTTTTCCGTGATGAACACGCGAATGCCCGAGGAATCGGAAAAGCGAATTTGCCTCGGGTTATTGTAATGAATCTCGAGCATGAAGTAGGTGGTTCCGTTGTGCTCCTCGTGGAGGGGTATTCCCCCGTGGTCGGGAAGCATCAGACCCTCCGCCCCTGCCACCCATACAAAGGGTACCGTAATACAGTATTCGGACCACTGGGGAGGCATGTTTCGAGTGTAGCATTGCTCGGCGGGGTGGTTCAAGTACTTTTCGAACACGTCCTGACTGCTTCCTAGATGGGCGGGGACGGAGCACTCGAAGAAGTTGATGTGGTGCACCCACTGCTTGTTGGCTTCCTCTATCAAGGTCCGATACTGAAAAGAAATGTTTCCGTTGGTAGTCGGTGATTTGAGGGGCCTTCAATATTTTACAGTGATACGTCGTATCCGTGACACCATCCACCACAACGTTGTCCATCCTCACATCCCAATAGTGTATACCCGGGTCCGGGACTGGGGCATCGTCCGGAAATTCCCGGAGATGGGTGATCCCCTTCAGAAAAACACTGCGACCCCCTCTAAAGCAGGGATGGAAAATCCTCCGGATCCTAGGATCTAGGATCCCTGGAAATTTTGGGGGAAAATGATTAACAAAAAAATGGTTGCAACGAGAAAACGAAAAGTAAGGATCTCTAAAGTTAACCTGGTGATAGGCTGGGCGAAAGGTGCCATTTCTTACGGGATCATCGTCACCAACCGCCCAAATTAGACGAATGGTATCTTCCTAAAATTAAAATAGAGTTTGGGGTAAAGATTTCCCCGGAATTTTTTTTAGAGTCAAGGGTCAATTAAGTTGGTACTCACGGTAATCTCGAAATCTTGGCTGGGGTCACAAGTGTCCCACTTTCTTCTAAATCGGATCGTCGTCCCATACATGTTCTCTTCCCCCCACAGCAACTCGTAGTCACTGTGCTCATCCTCCAACGGGGAACTGTTCCCCACCGCGTACAAATCACGGAGGTGGGCTTTTCCCGTGGCGGCATCCACCCATCCCATGACTATATCACTCCCCGCCATGCCCCCATTCGGGGAGAATCCCACAGACACGTAGCCCCGCACACCGGCGGTTATCTCCATGACTAGATACTGCGGGTCTTCATTGTTCCACCGGATCCGGTAACCATTTCCTACAGGAAGATCTCGAGTCCATCGAATATCCCCCGGGGAACTACTAAAAGACCCTGGGATTACCAGTAGCACCAAAAATCCTGCGTACCGGAGGTACGCGTGGGGTATTAACATTTTGGCGTCTTACGAATAATCTGGAAAAAATACTGTCTCCTCCCAATGTGTGGACTAACAAATGATTTTTGTCAACTTTTAACACTCGCACGGTTTTACTTTTGCAAAAATTCTACATTTGACTGGCGACTTGCTAAAATATGGTCACGCTGGCAACTGGCAAGTTGGGGATACACGCAGGCTTGTAATGAAGTGGGAAAAAGAGACATCCTGTGTCTGTTGCAATTGTTGTTCCATTGTTGGGTCTGATGATGATCTCATGACCAAATGACATAACCAAAATAAGTCTATGTAGGTAGGTATTCAACTCTCTTTTAGTGGAATATAGACAGGGTCTTCCACAAGTAGACTGCCGTACTGTTACCTTTAAGCACGATTATACGCCTATTTTGGAGTAACCTTCAGACTACAGGGAACTCTCGATGGGTGGGCGGGAATTTTTTTAAATTCAAAAATTTATTTTCTTAACAAAAATGCATTGCCTTGCATATTGTATAGTACGATTTTTAAGGTGATTTTGATTTTATAACGTAGTTCATATACGGGGCATGATGACATTTGGTAAATTTTTTATCAAATGGGAGCATTTTTTTGAATAATAATTTACCCACCAATTAAAAATTTAAAAAAGCACAGAAAGTTCAAAAATGTAAAGAGCACCTATTATAAGAAGTAATAATTAGGGGAGAAAATACAAGCGTTTTTTTCGATACACCCTGTATATGACTTTGAACTGCCCCTGCCTTCTCCGGCGTAGAGAGGCTTTCATGCACGCAAATGTTTTAGCGTTACCATATCTGTTGCTGCTCGTTTTCTTCGATGTAGGTACTGTCACACTCTGTATCTTGCGGATGATCATTTACTAAACTGCTTGTCTCAAATGTCTCTTCTTTCCTCACCACGGGAAACCGACCCAAAAAGCAGTTTTTTATTGCTCCATAAAATATTTGCCAGATAACCAGACCAGCTTTTTAGTATATAAAACAATGACAACACGCTACAATGTTGCATGCTTGCACGAGTGTGTGTTTGTGTGTGTCTGTATCACCCTTCTACTTTGGACCCAAAAAACTGGGATAAAATTCCACTTTTTCGCTTTCAAGCCTTCATGAACCCCATTAATTACGAGATTCGCCGAATTATAAGCATCTGTCTTGTCTTTCTCAGCGGCAGACCTAGTAATTTCCTTTAATTTATTTTTCACCAGACTGGAGCTTCATGGTACCGTTCAACTTTTCAAGGTCGACCGCTGCACCTGTTGTATCTTCTTCCAGTGTAAAATATATAAGGGAGGAATTCATTCAAAGTCAGTGTCTTCTTCCCTTTTTACTTTCCACCGAATGCAATAGGTGTTGTCGTTAACCTTGAAAAGTTAGAATTTGGACATTGGACATCACATCTTCCAACAACCTACTCATCCTGATGGGGAAAATAAACTTCGTGTGACCGCTGGGCATAGAGAGAGAGAGAGGTCACCGAGTTCATGTGCTCCCAACCTTTATAGGTCTACTGTAACCGATGCTGACTTTTATGAACAATTTGGCTGATTTGTGAGAAAATTTGTTTTACTCGGCATGGAAAACAAGAGAGATGTAAACAACAGATGCTGTTTTTCTCCTGGGGATAAAAATACCAAGAAATAAACACGTCATTCGATTACTCATCTCTCAATTATTGAGCGATTTACCGCCATTCTTATTGTTTGTGTATTTTTTAAGAAAAACATCCTGAAGCGAAAAATCGAATACATTTTTTATTGTTTTCTAACTTAAAAGTAAATATGAGTAAAGGTTACGAGGAACACGACGTGAGCTAGGGTAGTCACGTGACGGAAAATGGAAGGCGATAACGCTGCAGAGGAATTTTGAAGGAGGCACTGCTTCGAGATGGGGCGTTCATACGGTTTGTATTGGGGGTACTTGAGAAGGTAATTCTGAAATAAAAATGCAAAAAAAATTAAAAGTCAAGAGATAAACATGAGCCGGTCTTATAGTGAGGTGATACCTCTAACGGAATCCGTTTGAGCCCCGGTCCCGTACAAAGCGCCAAGTGGTCCCCATCCCACCACTGCTGCCACACCTTCTTAATGAATTGCCCGTTGTCCTTGGACCACGGTAAGGCTTCTACGAATTCTCGCACGGTTTGGAGTTTCCTGCCCTCAGGAGGAGGATCGGTGACGTGCATCACGTCAAAGGGATACTCTGGAGTACCTTTGGTGCCGTTTTTTAAAACGTAGGCGTCGTCGCCAGGGTCAAATAGTTGGTTGGGGCTGAAAGGTTCAATCACAAAATCTTTTAGAATCCCATTTTCATTTTCGGCTGACCTCTTGTTAACTTACTGGGGTTTGTACGGGAGTTGGAGGATATCAAGGACCTCCTTCCCCTCCACCTTTTTAATCCCCAGGGCGTCAAAAAAGTTGTGGAATTCATGCTGGCTTTTACAAACGGCGAGGGGGATTTTAGGGTAATAAAACAAGAAACCCTGACACATTTCATCCCGACTGCTGTCTCCACCCTAAGAAAAGCAAGAAATGACAAGGTAAAATAGCAAAGATAAGCAGTACAGTAAATAATGCCTTTATTTTTTTGTACGATGACCCACATAAGTAATTTGGGGGCGCCCCCTGGTGTCATATTCACAATCAATCATGACAATGTCCCCTGGAAGGACCTTCCTCGTCGGGGAAACGGGTCTACTCTGCTGGTAGTTGAAGTCATAATGGAGGTCCTGCGCAATGGGGGACAGCTCGTGACCCTCCCGAATGTGACGCAAGGTCAAGTTTTTGCCGACGAGGTGAGCGTGTAATATGGCGTGGGTGACAGTGATGCCCTCTGGGGGGAGGATGGCTTGGGTGCATTCAGAGGTGCAGTACGCCATACTTCTAAAGGACGCAGTTTCTGGGGGGATCAACTGCCACTGTCCAAACCGCTCTTGGATGACAATCGTGCCAAAATCGTGTTGGCGCGGTTCGTTGGTGACAAACATTCGCACGCCAGAGTTATCCTGGAACCAGCAAACCCTACCAACTCATCAGGTACCCTCCAGCACGTAATTTAAACATTGCGAGGGACTTCCTTACCGTAAAATCCAGCTTTTTGGGGTTATCGTAATGAATCTCTACTAAAAAGTAGGTGGCGCCCCCATGCTCTTCATGTATCGGAACGCCTCCATACTCCGGCAGCATCATCCCTTCGGACCCCACCGCCCACACAAAGGGCACTGTGATACAGTACTGGGCCCACTGAGGGGGCATATTTTTTGTGTAGCAGGTTGCCCCCGGATGGTCCAACGTGTCCTCAAATAATTTATCACTGCTTCCCGCATGGGGAGGGACGGTGCATTCAAAAAAGTTGAAGTGGTGCACCCATCGCTTGTTCTTCGGGTCGATTAATGTTCGGAACTGCGCATCATAAAAAATCGGAGTAATTAACCCTGCCCCCCGTGTATGCCTCCCCTTACCTGGTATCAACTTACCCCAACGATCTGATGTTTCTTCCCGGCTTCCCTAAACAACTCCGGAGCCTTGAATAATTTACAGTGATACGTGGTATCCGTATCACCGTAGACCGACACGTTCCCCACCCTCACATCCCAGTACTGGATACTCGGATCCGGTACTGGCGCTTCGTCCGGGAATCCGGATAAATGGGTCTTCAGTTTTAAGAAGACACTGTTGACCCCTCTGTTATCGGGCCCATGGTACGCTGGTAGGACCCCCGGGTTCCTCTCCGGGTCCGCCTCACCCACCGCCCATATCAACCGAACTGTATTTTCCTGCAAATTTAAAACGTCCCCCATTGGAACACAATTTGCGTATCAAGGTCAACCTTCCTCTCCCCTTACCGTTATCTCAAAGTCCTCTCTGGTGTCACAAGTGTTCCACTTCCGCTTGAATCTTATCGTCGTCCCCTGGTCACTCTCTTCCGCCCACAACAACTCACAATCCTGCTGGTCATCCTCCAACGGCGCCGTATTCCCCACCGCATACATATCCCTTATATAAGCTTCCCCCGTTTTTGAATCCACCCACCCCATGACAATATCACTGCCGGCCATGGCCCCATTGGGCGAAAAACCGACAGCCACGTACCCCCTTGTCGGGGCACTCATCTCCATTACCAGATACTCGGGATCCTCATGACTCCACCGGATGTGGTATCCAGGGCTCACTTCTTGGTCCTTGGACCACTGCTGGGGTACTGGAGGCCCTTCGTGACCACCCCATCCCTCCTTCAAGACCACAAGTAAAATACCTACCGCTATCAGTAAATATCGACCCATTTTCAAAGTGAATTGGCGTCCCTCTAAAAATTTGACCAGTTTGCCCTTCACTTTGGTCGTGTTTATTATCCTCTGCCGAGCAGAGAACTAGCCTTGAATATCCATACACCTCACCACTTTATTTCCTTCGGATCGTCTTTTGGGATTTTACCTCTGATTTCGGTCACACGCCATCACTGGCCTCATTCTTAATTCATCCGCCCAATAAAAGTTAATTAGATGGTGTAGTCACTGCATCAAATTATTGGGTCGGTTATCTGCCAAAAACATCCAGTGCGCCACACGTGGGACATTTTTTGCGTAAAAACCAGTTTTCGATTTGTAATTTTTCCTGCTCGCGTGTCTATGCATTGACACACAAATTTTTGGCAAAAGGGTTAAATCAAAATAATTTTTCTTCAAAATTCCTCCAGTTGCCTATCAGGTTTTAAGACATTGGAAAGGCGGTCACCATGGGCAATTATGGGGTAAATTGGGGTATACCTACTACCTACTTTGCCCATGGAACGTTTACGTCACAATTTAATATTGATATTTGTGTGGTAGGCCCCTTCAAGTAGGCACCTCCAGTTTCCCTATTTTTTTGTTATGATTGCAAAAATGGCATTTGTGCGCAGTCTAGACAGAAAAATTGCCCTTATTTCAGGTCTACTAAAATATTTAATTTAACTGGAGCATACTAGATCTAGCTGCCCAAAATTTGGACAATCCAATGGAGTTGCTATAGTGCACACTTATTAAGAGATTTGACCACGAGATAACGTGTCTTAGCGTAATCTTATAGATAATTGCGTCTACACCCAGCATAACTTGAGAAGGACCCTCGTCGGAGCATAGATCTCAGTAGGGATGCTAAGTGTGCATTCCCAGAAAAATAATGTGTAAAAAAAATTGCGTTAGTAGGTATGGCGGATTTAGCAACCGGCTGCGAATGGATGCTAGCGCTTGAAGTTATCAATGATCTAAAAGTTCCTAGTTTCCTGCACTTCATAAAAAATGGAGTGCCTGAGGAGTGTCTGGTATCTGGTGACTGGTGCCCAGAGGAATCTGGATTTGTCTAGCCACTAGTTATAAATGGCAGACGCTAGCTTTCATTGTCTGGC
>JAHZNE010002765.1:0-34157 GCA_027744055.1 Callyntrura sp. NNG-2020 | reverse complement strand
TATATTTGTCTGTTCGTTCGTTTGATATGATATGCTCTTCGTAGTTTCTCACCAAGGTGGATTACACCGTTTTATTAAATTATAAATTAACTAAAATTGTTACTAGCAGTGTTTTTTGAAGAATAAAGGCTTCAATAACAACAATTTAGATCTCAAGACTGAAGTACATGATAAAGGTTTCGTTCTCAGTATAAGACCAAAATGTTTGATTCCTATAAGCTATGGAGTAAGGTTGAAGATTTTCTGGTTATTTTGTAGGTAAATAGTAAGGTAAATCCCATTTTGAGTTAAATTTATAGTATCCGTAGTAAATGTAGTACTTGTTTGATACCGGTGGTCGGTGGTGTTGCTGACTTTTAATAACGATTAATCTATAATATGCAAGTAGTGACTAAAATGATCATAAGTTATCTGTTCGTGCTCATTATTACTAACTAACATTTACGAATTGCTAAAATACAATTTATTGATGTAAGCCAATATGTTATCTGTAAGGTCTGCAAGTGGTACACATAAGTGTGATGTGGTTGTACACAAAAAAGTTGAAAATTAAAAGGAGTTTACATAAATGCTGCTGGAAATCTAGCCCCTTATGTATCCAGCGATCCAGCCTCTCAACATTACGAAATCTCTCATCTACGAAGGGTGATATAAACCGTCAAATGGCATGGGGCAAATTCAGACATTAGAAAAACTGGTTCGCGTTCGGAGAGATAAATCTACAACACTCGGGAGTCTCTTGGGTCTAACGGTAAGTTGTGTTACTTTTTTGCCTTTTTATCTTTATCTGTACACAAAAACAAAAATAGCAAAGGCCACCCACCCAAAGCGCATAAAATGATTTGTGTATGTTTGATGTTGTTTCGACGCCCGTACAAACAAACTACATCAATCAACACACAAAAACGGTAAACAGACAAGTCTTATAGCTTTTTGCTGTATGTTCTCCTCTTTCTGTTTTGTGAACGGGAAAATGTGTGGAAAATATTTGTATTTTCGGCATTATGCAGGTGGAAATGTAAGAATGCAAAATATTGGCAAATTATGGGTAACTTTCCAAATTCCATGTCACAAATCTTTGCTTTTCCATTCGCAATGCAAATACATCATCGTTAATGTGATTCGCCCATTGGATAATAATTTTAAGTCAGCAGGACTCACATTGAGGTAACTGCGTCAGTTGCTATACATATAGAATTTAATATTCGCAGGTTACTAACAAACAAGACAATCATCATAAATATCTATCGATTAATATTGTCATTGCAGCAACCGCTTTAAATTCTCCATGTATTGCCTACTTCTTAACCAGAAGCGCGAGATGGAATTACCGAAAACTCTGAATAGTACGATAAAATGTTTACGTTGCTACTATGATCAGTGTACATTATGCTTTCAAATGATGTGGAATGATGAGATGCTATAAAAATAAAAGTTCCAAAATCATGCCGGTAAAGTACTAACGAATGACGTTGACCGATTTGTTTCAATGTCGACCTGAAAGGTCGTCAGGACCTAAGGTGTTTGTATTCCATATTTGACACCAATCTTTCCTGTGGATCCTGAAGTGTCGTGCTCTCCCACACTTCTGCCATACATGGACAATGTCATAATTAATTAAATTCCAATTTTACCTTTAATGTTTACATGCAAGACGTGACGTGCAAGTAGTAAAATAGTGAGAAAAAAATAAACACATTTAAATTATTGCCGAGTGGCTTTTTGTTTGTTCTATAATTTTATTACGAGTTTTTCTTTTGTTTTCCAAGTATTATATATATATTGGTTTCATTTTCGTCTATTACAAATTGACATGTACAAAACAGACCAATGTAAACATTTTGCTTTTTCATTTATGTCGAATGAATTTTTTTTTACCATGGGTCGCAAATAATATTTGTAGGTTTCGTATTTGTGATTTTTTCATCTGTTTTCAAACGCGTGGTTTTGGTTAAAATCATTATATTTCTGTTTCATTTTGGAAATTTTTTAATAAAGGTTGTGTTTGCAAACGTGGTCTGGCAGATTTTTAGGATACGATTTACAAGTTTGTTGATTTATGAATGTACCTATGCATAAAATATTTTACGCTGAAATTCTCTCTCACAACACAGAACAGTATACTATTGGCAACAAACTTGTATCGAGAGTTAACCAAACGAAACAGCGACTTATACAAATAATTAGGCATGTGACATGAAACAATGACCTTATATCCTGATAAACAATCGAATCATTGATAATACTTACACTTATACCCTATAGTAACAGCTAGTATCTAGTTAGTCAACAGTCAGAGACAAAGTTACAATTACACCGAAAACGTTTCCGTCTCTAAAAGATAAATTAACATCGCCGATAAGAAGACATTCTAGCGTTCTAATAATTTGTATATAGTCATAGTCCTTATTATTATTACTGATCTTTTTATAATAATTGTTTCTGCTTACAAAACAAGCCTTCAGTTCATTCAAAAATTGTTGATTTTTTTGCACATGCTGAAACTACCTTTGAAACATTGTTGATATATATGTTATGATTTTGTAGGCGTTTTAAAATGTAATACAAATTAATAAGTAATTACGTATCTAACATTCAACATTTGGACTTTCTTCATGGTTATGATTGTAAATGACCAAAATGTCAGTTCATCCTGTACTATATGAATTAACTGAAGTCTACTTTAATGAAGTGACGTGCACAAATGTTTTAACTGCAAATTCAAGAACCTCTAGGAACATAATGTGTAGCTTGGCTTCGCACAGGAGCAAATTGTGCTAACATTCTTTTGAGAGAGTATAATTATCGTCTTTAAAGTAAAACAGTACTAAAACGCCTCTGGTCTTCGAATCATCATTCGTTAAATGTTTATTCGTCAGTAAGAAAAAAGAAATAAAAAGACAAAAATTAATCTTTCTAATTTATTATTTACGGAGCTGTATTTAATATTAATCGTCCTCGTGAAAACATTAAAAGACAAAATAATAATTGTAGTAGTAGTTGAACATTAATATTATAATCATATAGTAACACAAAGTACGTATAGTTGTTTCAATACTAGCATGTAATCGCAATAGTTATATATCATAATAGGTAAAGACTTGATCATCACAACGACTAAAAACAATATACACCATGTTTAAATTCATAAAAATGCCTTAAGAAACAATTTAAATGATTAATCTACACATTCGAAAGATGTTATAGACAATCAGTTGCATACGCATTACAAAATAGAGTAAGAAATTGACTTTAAAACCAAATATTAGTCGTTGTTGGGACATGAATTTTTGCCAATTATAGTAACGTGCCGGAAAGGATTGTTTCCAGAAAATTACAAACAAAGACCAAGGACGCGGGCATGTTATTTACAGACAAAATAGTGGCTGAAATTCATTCACACCGTTAACGATTTTTTCCAGATTAACAGACATCGTTTAGGCATCATGTTTCACTGTTCTTTTCTATTTGTCAAAATGTTTATTTTATAAATAACTTTTATTTTCTTGTACACATGCATACGCAACAACATTTCATAACAAAGTCAACTTAACTAATTAGACAATATAACTGTCGTTGTTTTATTTTTGAAACTCCTACAATGAATATCAATGGGTATGTTGGTAGTCGTAGTAATAATAATTATATCTATATAGCTAATTAGAGTCTTGATCACCAATAAGTTGTACATACATAGTAGTATATTGTATATATTCGTTATCAGAATAATAATAATATTGATAACCACAACAGTAACAAGGAAGTGCGAGCAATCATTATTTAATGAGGGATGTTTGATTAAGCCCGGAAATTTAAATATTATTGTTACCATTAGATTTATCTTGTTGATATTGCAAAAAACAACAATCGTCGTCTGAAACACTTGCACTGACAGACACAAGAGAAACTGCCTATAAGCCCAAACTAGTTTACGCTTGTTCTTAAAAGAAACGCACACACACGATTGTTTTGGAGATTTTTTGTATGGATTTCTATTTTTCCCCGGAGAAAAAAATTAGACAATTGAAGACCTGAAAAGTTGCTGTTTTTAAAATTTGTTTTTATTGTTTTTTTTTATTTTGCAGTAAGTTGATTGAAAATCTAGCTTAAAACCGCTTTTTATCGATTTTACTGTTGGGCACTTATGAATTAATGTATGTCCATAGTTCAACTAATAATTATATTTACGGTTTTATAACAAAGGGAATAGTAAAGACTGCACGGAAATACAACATTTTGAGTTGATGCCGTCGTCGCTGCGCTGCTGTTTCTTGCTCAACTGGATTATTGTAATTATTATTTAGAAATAGTGGCAATTGTTGCGTAATAACCGACAGTATTATCATTATTATTATTATTGTATAGATGTCTGAAAAATCAGCAAGTCTATTTTTCCAATTGTTGATTTATTACTTTACTTTTGCTTCCGCTCCTACAGTTTTTTTTTGCGCTGTATTCCAATGCTGTTGAAAATTAGATAGCGATTAGTCATCACCATCTGCGTCATCGCCATCATCTTCGTCTTCCTCCAACCAATTTAACCACTGGTTGACTTGGAAAAGGGCATTTCCTTTGCCGGGATAGTCATCACGAATATCTTCCTTCCACTTCAAGAATGCATCTTCTTCGATAAGGTCCAGTTCGTAGGTGTTCATGAACCAACGAAGTAGCATGACTGAAGGAAAATGAGAAAAAGAATATTTTCTTTACCATGAAACCAACTAGATTACTAACGTATATTAAAGCTGTCAATTTTTGTAATATTTTTCTGTGTTTTGATGTGACAGCGTAATGGCTTACCTTTGGGGCATTCAAGTGCAAACCAGGCGGATTGAAGGGCGTAAATTCCTATTACTTGAAGGTCAACTCGGTCCACGAGGAAAGTGGAAATGACAGGTTTGTATTTTAGTAGTAATTCTTTTTCTTTTTCCTTGATTTGTTTTTCATTGGCTTGATTTTCTTCCAGCCCCAAAGTTTTCAAGGCTTCCTGTTAATACAAAGCACAATAAAAATGTTATTGCACATATGGCGAGTAAAAATGAAATAGGTAGCATGCAGCAGCAACTGCTGCCTCCATTTGCTTTATCACTTGAACATTATAGTTTACTTACATTGTTGATGAACTTAAAGATCACCGTCATCAAAGCATGAATAAATCCATGTGACGTCTGATATGTAACGTCAACCTGTCCTTTCACCCATTCAAGGAAGTCGGTTGGATCAGCATTTGTCTAAAATAAACAATGACATCGTTCAGATTTAATAAAAATAGAGTCCTTTACTAACAGCAACACGATATTCTGAATGATCAAAGCTTGACTCTGCTCTAGAATGGGTCGTCTTACCTGAAGGCGTTTTGCCATTTCCGCTTGGATTTTCAGAAGAGGAAATAAGAAGGAAAGCTCTCTTTCTTCCAAGATCTCTGCCATCCTATCTTTGCTACGGTCTGTTTTTGGCAACGTTGTCAACAGGCTGACTTTACTCTCTTCGAACAATTTGCAGAGTTTGGTTCTTTCTAGGGTTTTACTCATATGTTGCAGCACAAGGAGCAAAAATGGATAATGTTTCCCATTTTCTGTTACATCTGCAACATCAACAATGGTCATCTGCCCCTGGGTAATTGCCTTTCCTGCAAAAGCCGCCACGTAAGATTTTATACGAGGAATGTCTGCCTCTAAGTCAGCCATTAGGTCCAGCATAACGCGAAACGAGTCATGGAACTGTTCAACCGTGATAAATTCCTTTTCAACCAAGTAGATAACGAACGAGTAGATGGACTCCCGGTCAGCCTCTGTAATGAAAAAGCAGATAAGAGGATGATATTTTGGATAAATTGATCATTAAATGAGTTTTCTCGTCATTATTTAATTTTCATAAAATGTACCGTTGTGATCCATAGCTTTATTAAGTACTGCGACCATCATATCACAATACAGACGTTCTGGGATGTTGAGAACTTTCATGGCTTCGAGAGAATCTTCTGAGGACTTTTTGTTCAAGTAGTCACGGATAACGTCTTCCACTTTCTTAATGACGTCGTCCTTGGTTGGCGCCTTGTTTTTCTTTCTCTCGAGAGTGCTCTGTTTTCCAGGCTGCATCAATGGATTCTCAACAGGTGGTGGTGGTTGGTTTATTACTGGAGGCGGCATTACAGCCGTCACAGGAGACTTTCTGGGATCCATATTTATTGGTGGCGCAAAGGTTGGCGGTTTCATCGGCTGGGGAATCATTTTGATCATGGATGTTTGAGGAGGTCTGAAAGACAGTTCCTCGTTCTGCATAGGCATGGTTGTCATTTGCATAGGTGGATTACCTACTCCAATTCCCTGGCTGGCCTGTTGTTGCTTCATGAATCGTGGAGCAACGGGGGACTTCTCGTAACCATGATTATTCATGTTGTTCTGGTTGTTTCGCATGTTATGATGCATATTCATCTGGCCATGGTGTCCATCCCCGCCAGGGCCGACTCCATGATGATTGTTGTGGTTCATGTGATTATGATGGTGCATGTTGTTCTGGTTGTGATGATACTTCATATTATTTTTGTGCTGTTGGTAGTATGGATGGTTGTTTGGTGCCATATTGTTGGGTTGATTGGGTGGATTATACCCTCTCATCCCCCCTGCAGGTCTGTAGTTGTTGTGTATTGGAGGTGGCGTGTGGAAGCCGTTGGTTTCCATACCAAGTGACTTTTCTCCGGGGGTGATAACTCCCGGTCCGGTACCCAAACTGGTCATTGCGATAGGAACAGGGGCAAAGACGTCCTCCAGTCCCGTCCGTTTTTTGGGACCGAAAATTCTGCCATTTCGCCGTGGATCAATTTGCAAGTAGCGAAAATCTTCTGTGGGCGACCGTGACCCGTCTGATATTCCAAGTTCGTCATGAGCCTCCCGTCTGATCTCCTGAATGGGTTTGGGTGACTCTTTCAACGAGATGGTTTTTCTAGGCAGCCAATGATTCTCCCTCAACTCGATCACATCTTGCAACATGAACCTGATCCTTGCTGGCAGTTTCTCATTTTCAGAGAGTTCCTTCATGCGATCAAAGTACTGATCCATAAGGTATTTCCCTTTGTCGTTATCTAACAAATGGCCACATGTGCTCATTATTTGACAGAGGCACTCCAGATCTTCCGCCTTCGTCTTCTTGACCAACTCCTCGCAACATTTGTGGAGGATAGAGTGAGTGAGCATCTCCAATTTTCCAAGCTCTCCGATGAATTTGATGTTACCAAGCATTTTTCGCTTGGCCAGTAACTTCTCTTCTTCTTCCTCTGGAGTGAGATTTCCTGTTCTCTTATCATACATGGCCGAAGCGTGAGCTCTGTTGGCATACTCATCTTGACACTTATTTAACAGAAGACGGCGGAAAGTTGTAGTGTTATCTGGGTTTGGAGGGTCGAAATTCGGTACTTTCTTCGATAATTTCTTACATAGCTGAGCATACATAGACACGTACTTGGGTTCTTGTAAAGCTTTTTCAAAGATCTAGTCATTAAAAAACAGAAACCGTTTAGAGTCGTTCATACCATCTACCTCTTCCACCTTCCTAAGGTCCTTAATCTACAGAAATGTTTACTCACCAGGAGAATAACCCCTTTAAGAAGCACTTGAGAATCTAAACCGATTCGTATCAATTCCTCGGTCAACCTATCGAAGGTCTGAGGGGTGAGTTTGTTGAGAATCCCACGGACCTAAACAATCATCATATTTAAACACATTAGCAGTCGGTCAGATACACACTTCCTCCACATCAGTATCATCAATCTCCTTATCCTCATCTTTCTACGTACTCCACCTATAAGAATTCGTAGGCATACACATTCCTAACCAAGGCACGACGAACGATGGACCATAAAAAAAATTCACGAAGTCTATCATCTTTCCTGCGTATATGCTTATGCGTTTCCACCCCTTGCATTTCTCAATTTTACCCATCCTGCTCATCGCTAGCCAGCCTCCTGTACAATCGTATATTTCTAATAGGATAATAATTATACAAAGTTAGATCGAGTTGACAGCACAGCTACCAGAACAGCATAAATAAACTCACTCCCGTTTCCTCCTCCTGTCTTGCCGTTTGCATACTATGTATTTTATGTACCGTGTCGGTTTTCGCTACTTTCGTTCTTTCACCACTTCTCTACTCCTCGCATGCTTCTATCGCTATGCATGATATATGCGAATTCTTTCGAAAAGCATGCAAAGGCAACAACAACAGGACGACGCCACGTGTGCCCAAGTGCATAATATTTATATTGCCACAACGGTCGTGTCGTCGTCTTGTAAGCCATTGCCACGTTTTACTCCATGACTTTTCCTTCCTTCAGTTCTCAACCCTCACTTCGCATTCCGTACTCGTATAAATAAGTTATTGCTCAGCTCAAAAAACAAACGTGCCTTGTATCATCATCTACCAGTCAGACGGTCGGTTCGGTTCATTATACATATTACGCTCAAACCCGCTATTTTGCTATTACAGCCGGTCGACCAACATTAGTTATTTATTTAATACCAACGTACACTCTTTACTTGCTGTAAATATTCACATTTGAATTGAAACATATTTTATCCCTTTTCTCTGTTCCCTCTCCTGCTCATTTCTGTACATATATGCCTCCGGTACATTATTGTTTTACTTACTTTTCGAAACTTGACATCATCGCTATTTTCTGGAAGTGCATCTCGTCTAATAGCAGAAGGCGGAATCCATCTCTCACTGGTGCTGGATTGGGAACGTATTTCGTCCCTATAAAAATAAAAGTAATCAGTAAAATTATCACTAAAGGTAAAAAAAGAAACAACGAAGCAGTAGATAGTCTCAAATAATAATAACAATTTTCTTTGAAATGGAAAAGCTACCAGCCCTACTTCCTATTTCTATTCGTAATCAGAAATCAAATCAACTTTAGTAACCACCATCTTGAAAAGCTTATTCGATATCATTAGCAGTGGTAGTAGAAATAGTAATAATAATAAATAATAATACAAACATACACCACACCACAACAAACTCACACTCCTCATATATTACATGCGTATCAGCATCTTGCCACGATTTTTGCTTTCTCTGCATCATCATCATCATCATCGTCATTTTCTCAAATTTTTATCTACTAATGCTGATAGAATACATACGTAAACAAATAATCCGAAATAAATGAATAACTTGAGCGTAGTATAAACAAATATGCTAGTTTTTTTTAAGAAAGCGAGCGACACTCAAACAAAGTTGTTTCAATCGTGTATATTTAGAGTAATAGTAAGATAAGCTAGTAATGAAAAACTGCTTTCTTCTCTCTCTCCCTCCGTCTCCCTCTCATTTCCTTCCAGTTCATAGAACTTTCTTATTGATTTCCACTTGTGTATTATTAAAAATGAAAGTGGTAGCGGCAGAATTTCTCTGTTTGGTGCTGCCACTAGCAGTTCTCTTACTAATACTACTAAATATACAGTAAACATCAGCACCACTGCCGCTCACCATTACATGTCATACTTGAAGTTGGAGTCTTGGAGTGCTTCCTATATAGCATGTGTGCATGTTTTGATGTATTATTACTACGGTCATTATTACTCCTTTCCATATCATCATCATCATCATCATCATTCTAATACTATTTACAGCGATAAAACTATTAACATTACGTAAGGGAAAATCAACTCTAAGAAAGAAAGTAAGAAAGAAAAAAAAACCACAATGTGTATTACATGCAGCTTGTGTAGAACCACGTTGTATATAACAAAAAACAAAAAATGTCCGATCGATAATATTTACTATAGGAAACCCACAAACGCACACACACACAGAGAGACACTCTGATCACCACACTGTTATTTTATGGTATTATGGACTACTTGCTGCAGCTGCTGCTCACAGGTTGAAGTTGAAAAACTCAACTTTTACCAGCGGTATTCTTATTACTATTATTGCAATAACAACAACACCACACACTGGGGAAAAGAGAAAAATGTGAATCTTGTTTGGCTTTCACCGTTTATTGACGTTCCGTAACGATGTACGCGGCGCGAGAAAGAGTAGTAGTAGTAAATGGGAAAATACTACTCTTAATGTGGTGTATGAAGAATGGAATGAAAATAGGAAAAAGAGAAAACCGTTCGTTGCACTTTTGTTTCTTTTATTTATTTATTTATGGCGATGTGTATTATCGCTGCTACAACACCCCTGTAGACACCACCAACCACACACACGTAAACGGTTGTATGTGGCCGTACGTCCGTTATGAAGAGATGGGTAAAAGTATTTCAAAAGAAAGATTTTTAAAAAATTAAAATAAAAAAATAGTTCCACTTCTTGAAATCACACCACCCTGTGTGCTACCCACCAACCACGCCGCCTGACGCGCTTTCACCGCTAGATATGATTATTTTTTCCAGGTACAAAAATAAAATATCTATATAAAGTTGTTTTGCGACGGGAAATACTAAGAATTTCTTTATATGTAGTAAAATGTTCTCTTGTTCGGTCTCGCTGTCCTGTTGATGGACTCTGCTCTGCTAGGTTTCTGACGATGAATGAGAGTGTGGCTTGGTTGGGACTACACTGAATACTTTTATTCTTAAATGGGGGAAATGGGCGAAAAAATATGTAGGCCCACAAGTAGAATAAGACGAAGAAGGAGAAAAAAGAAGAACAAGAAGGATACTTGGTAATTTTTTCTTCTTGTTTCAACAATTATTATGATAAGTGCTGCTGCTGCTGTTGCATGAGAGAACACAGAAATGCTGATCCCCTTTTGCTTGTTTAACGGACAGCTACTGCTACTATACTGTGCATCCACGCTAAAATATAAAATACTTTATATGTATATATTTTTTTTCTCTGTCTCCCCCCATCTTTCTCAACACACTATTTGGCGTTACATATTACATCTTTTCTTCATTCTCTATTTTGTTGAGTATTGCCTCTCTGGTTTATCATCCTCGCTTCCATATCTTTGTACTTTGTATCTTTGATTCACACACACGTTAACTCTCTACAACAATATGAACGAATTCAGAGAGGATGACTTATCATTTCATACACATCGCATCCATTCGACGAGGTGTACCTACGTACTACGTTAGTTAGTTACGACGATAACGTTAAATTTTACGTTAACGTATACATACACACGCACGTAAAAATGTTGATTACTCATTGTTAGAGCGCGGGGCAATTTAACAATAAACACACTTTTTACGTGCAGAGTATGCATAACTGCGACATGAGTTAACAGCTTTGTTCATGTTTTTATGACTGAATCATGCAATTAATCCATATTGCTCGAAGCAGTAATTTTTCATAATTGCATATAACGTATGTACGATAATAAAGAGGCAAAATTAGCAATTAATTAATTGTCGCTGCCATTATTACTCTATTTGAATTTTTTTTGAAAATATAGCAAATATTATTAATATCATTTTTTTGATGATACATGGACATGCATGCAGAAACTAGATATCGAACAAAACTATGCTGGACTTGAAACCATACAACCCCGCACTCTGCTCATTGTATTCAGTGAAACCATGAGACGACTTGTTTCTCGAAAATGCTGGCTGCTGCTGCTGTACGGCGTTGTTGGGATGGGAATCATGACTCTGCCGACGCGATGACGATATATGCATTTTTCACAGCACTAGTCATCATCGTCAGACCTAAGTAGCATCATATCACAACCATCATCGTCATTCTCCTCATTGCATCGTCTCATCATCCCCATTCTCTATAAAAAAAACCGTCCCTACTTGCTTTACAATATCAGCAGCAACTCGCGTACCAGCCGCAACATTATGGTAACCTTTACTAGGATTTCTATGTGTATGAATAATATGTTGCTGCTAGCTAACCTCCTCCCCCCTCTCCCCCTTTTTCACGATAAAATACAGTGTTTCACAAAAGCAACAAACATACATTCATAAATAAATACTTTGTGTGCGTTGCTCTGAAATGGGGTACCATCTTCTATAACCGCCATTATGAGCACAACCATTATGAGCTCAACCATAACTTGTATAAAAGCGGTGGTATGGTAAAATTCCTCGTAGTTTTCACCATATCTGCCATGTTCATATGTGGTATAGTGGCATCATCGTATAACCAAACAATGTTCAATGGAATTATTTTTGGTGTATTTTAATAAATGCTACACAACCATGCCAACAACTAACAACTAAAACTACCATTGCCTTCCACACGGCGTGGATGACATGCTTGTTTCCCACAGCGTTAGTGTGAAAAAGCGAGTGTTTTCTGAACGCAGTGGACCCAATGCCACGTAACGTACTTAGTATGAGAGGATTCTATTTGTCAGCAAAAGATAATCCACTTACTTCATCGTTATTATCATCACTACAATAGCGATACACGCACACACACACATACCCTCAAAACATCCTACCTAAAGCTGATTACGTACACCGTAGAGGGGACTAGACTGTTGTAAAGTACCATTATTATAATGCAACATTGTTCAAGACGTTCTGAAATGAATACTGCTGTGTTGAATGAGGTCCTTCTCATCATAGCACAAACAGCAAGGTAAATAACTCATTCATTACACGTCTACAACACATGCATTCTTTTGGTACACAACTAACATAACTGCTATTGTCGACCGTGATAAAATGAACGACAGCAACATTTTACACGATCCTCACCGTCATCGTTTTATCAGAAAAATGCCTAAAAAATCTTTGTCTTTTCAAGTGTCCTTTTCATATCCTACTTTTTAACATTTAAAAATGTTACGTGGCTTAGGCATTGAACAGCTAGAGCTAGATGGATTGGTACTTGGTATATAATACAGCTAGTGTACATGATACAACCAACGCAGCATTTTAAGCCCCCCAATCCGAATATATGTAAACTGAAGCAGCAGCAGCAGCATACCAGCCAACAACAAAGGAAAAACTAAAACGCTGCGCTGTGCTGCTACAGTTGGGACAGTGAATGTTTATGGCGATGAGGGTAGTAAATTGTAATGGTAATGATCATGAACTAGATGAAAGGTATGGTGTATTGAAGGTAACGTTTTAGCTTTGGTTTACAATTTTTTCCCTTTTATGTAAATATCGTTTTCCTTTTTTGTCCACAAACAAAAAGTAATATCTCCACTTACTCAACTGGGGGAGGATATTCGATATGAGTTAAAACTGTTGAGCTGTAAGACTTGGTGCAATTTGTGTAGTCAGAGAGATGGTGAAAACGGCTATCAAATAAAATTACTGTAAAACTATCATTTTTGTTAATTTTTCAACGCTTTAACGCAAGGGAACAACGCAATACATACATAATAGGACGATGCTACTACCAAACCTTGAGCAATAACACGGGTGCTGATTTGCTTATGCTAAATGTTAGCTAACTAGATGCCAACTTGCATTATTTTTAAATGCATTGCGTTTACTGTCGTAATTACAAAAAAAACAAGTGTTTACATCAACCAACCAAGGGGAACCTTCAAGTTTGACTCATCCCCGACACTTTTCCCATGTTTGTCGCTTGTAAATTGAAATTTCATCAAAAACAACGAACACGATTATCATCAAATACTTATAACATTTCATATTGTAGCGGCTAGGACATCATGTGGTGTTGTGTTATGTTGCTGATAGAGAACAAAACAAACAGTAGTAGTGGAACCTTACGATAAAAAAGAGAAAAAGTCGGAAAGTGTAAAAATGTAGTCTCATCCCCTCAATATAATCATAACCTAACGTTCCTTTTTTTGCAATTCAGAAACAGTGTACGTGTACATCTGCGATTACGTCTTAACGTCTCAAGTCTTAGGTAAATGGCGTGGCGTGTAGGTAGGCAGACCCAGTAGACATTCATCCCAGAGATGTATACATCCCTTATTATTATCCCAGGAAATTTGATTACAAAACAATCCCATTCATCTCTTCTCGAGCCAGCCGCCATATGCCCACCAAAAGCAATATAATAGAGTAACTAACGTACATGATATTTAGTCATAGACGAAGCTCTTGTACCGGTATTTGGAGACGATAAAGTTGAATATTCATTTTTAACGCTTATGCGTTTATATTATATTACATTCAGGTAAGCTAGTCTTGCTTTTTATAGTGAGCTAGATACTTTTTATACAATCCGGCGTTGGTTGACGATGATATTACTGCTCCTTTTTTTTACCTTTTTGCCTTGCAAGGTAAAACGAATAGGCAATAAAAGCACACACGTCGTGGAGTTCGTTGTCTGTCTGTCTGTAGTGGTAAGGTACTTTGGTGGTGATGGTGGGATGATATGCCATACGATTCAACTGGCAATGCCGTAAAAACCACATTCATTTACAGAGGAGAGAGCAATATGTAAAATCCTTTGAAAAAAAACGTATTTGTGCAACAATATATAAATGTATATGAACTTAAAAGTACTAGTGCAGAGCCTGGCAACATGAACATGATGCACACCTATAATTATCTTCTTCGGACTAAAAGCAACTACAAAATGTAGTATAATAACAAGTAACGTTGCGGCGTTTTTTTAGTGATGGCTTTTTCTATACGTGGAATTTTTGTACTGGATATTATTCTACTGTGATAAATGACGACAGAGCGCGTTTCTGCAAAACGACTTCTCTACCAAGTAGAAAGAGTATACAGTTGGTAGACATTTATGAATCTCTGGCTTCTTTCTACTACAAAGCATGCTTTGTGTAGCTTTTTCATCGTGGTTTATTTCCACGGTACGTGTCCTCCTATCAGCAGCATTATCATGTTTTGTCCATAATAACAAATTTAAGATATTGGAAAATGTGCTCGGGGTACAGAACGAAGGAAACAGATAGACAAATAAAACTTTCAGCCACAGAGTGCTCAAGGCTTCCAGAATGTTTTACTGGCTGGCAATCGTCATGATAGGCACGATAATGACGTTACCAATGATATTGATGATGACGACGATGATGGATTCATCCGTCCGTATTTACCTAAAAAAACTGATATGAATCCAGCGCAGTAACAACATATTAGTTGCAGCGTTTAATGTCCTTTTCACAATACCAACAGCATCATCATGCCACCAACAGTGTATAACGCCAACACCATTAGACAAGCGACGACGAGACGAAATAAAAAAAGCAGTAAAAGCTAGAAATGTGATGATAATGTGATCAATGATCAGAGACACGACGATCATGATGATGATGATTGTGAGGTTTAGGATACGGTCTTTTCTTTGAGCTTCTTTTCATATTAATATTTAGGCATCATCCTTCTTCTTATTCTTCTAGTTAGCTCCTTGCCTGTTTATGTGAATGCACGCATGATGAACGCATGTTTGGCAGGGTGATGGAAGCCTTTGTCTTTTTCATAATAAACTTGTTTTCTTTTTAACTAAAATTCCTTCGCTCACTCAAGTAAAATATGTTAGCCTATCAATAAGGGTGAGAGGAGAAGTCAGGAACAATCTCTGTGAGAAGACGCACATCTGCCCTATTTTATGTAAAGCTGTATTTCTTCATCTCACCACCAGTACCACTGGTGTTGTCATTATTTCTCCTTTGCTGGCTTGGCTGTCTTAAGAATCTTTCCCAGTACATATTATATTATTGTATGTATGTATGAATGTATACTCAAGAAAAAGAGGACAATACCAAAAACCACCATTACGTCTATACATACTTGGAATGCATGTGTTTTAATCTTTAAAACGGACGATTATAAGGAAGTCTATAAGCTGCTCAAGAGAAATGCGATCCAATTTCTGCTGAAAAATGCATTCTTGCTGATACGATGATGACTATGTTGATCATACATGATTTATGATGAAGAGAATATTATTATTATGATGATGAATGTTGTTGAATTCATGTGTTTTGTGAGGTAGCCAGCGCAGCCATACACCCGTGTGCATTCCTCGAACTCAATTGAGAAAAAAAGAAAGTTATTTTCTTAAGGCTGCTGCACTAAAGTTCATAATAACAGTAAAGACGAAGTATATACTACTATGTAGTAAAGTAGATAATAGACCATGATGGTTGATTACGACGATATATGTTAGGTACTGTGCTATCGACGCAAATAATAATATCATTAGTTTAGTATTATTACACGCTCTAATATTGTGCAGTTCGTTTTCTGTCTTGTTAGTTAAGTTGGTACACTGCTCATACACAGCTACTGTTGTACTGGTTACTGATGATATAGATACTCGAGAAGACGGTGATACCGATACCGTTATATTTATGGTGCTGCTGGTGTGGTATACTTCTTCTGCTGCTGATATCATTATTTACAGGAAATCCCAAACAACAAAACCTTTTCCTCGTCAGCCAGCATTGATCCTGCTTCTGACGGTGGAGAAGGAGAAAAAGAGGATAGGATATTATATATAAGGTACCTTTTCGCTACCGATTCTCAGTTCCCTCTTCTCTCAGGAGAGAATTTAGGTCACCCTCTACCCTTTTTACTTGAGATTTATAGTACATCTAAGAGCACAGTAATAATAAATAAACACACAAAGTGTTAGGGATAAGACGACCACCGACTCATTTGTATAAACATAACAGACGTGGAACTTGACTATACCATAAAAGAGCAGTATAGAACCGACGGTCAATACAGTATCGAATTTCCTAAAAAATGCACGATTTGATCGTGATACCAAAAACATAATGAGATGAACGTACAAAAACCATTTAAAGTGACGTTGTTGTTACGGAGATTGAATAAGCTCATTTTTGTCGGCAGACAGACAGATGCAGGGATGGAATGAAAATGAAATAAAATGTAGAGCACAGTCAAACAGGGCAGGGGGAACGATGTATAAATGTGCCAATAATAATAAAAGTAAATAAAATCCCTTTCTTCTTCGTGTAATAATAGGTATGCGTAGTGGCATTTTTCTTTCTATCACTGATCACTCTCTCACCATCTCTAGGTTTTGGGTTAAAGGTCAATATAAACATCATTGCTTTGCGTGCGTCTATCTTTTTCTCGTGTGCGTGAGTTGTGCTCGACGTAGAAAAGAGAGAGAGAGAGAGCGAACGAAGAAGCACTTTTTAAAATTGACTAATTTTTATACGACATTTTACAGCAAAGCTACTTATTTCACAATTGTTGAATTTATACAAACATGCGCGATGCATGCTGAGATGGGATAGAGAGTATTTTTACTATTTAAATGTTTGTAGAAATTTGTATACATTTATTCATTACGAATGATGGTGAGATTGAAATGATGCCATGTAGATAATTGTATGGTAAAAAGATGAGTTTTTCTTAAATGTATATACAAAATATTAGAGTAGCGTGCCGCATACGATATATAGGGTATGCTGATATACTACATAACCATGGCCAAGTGTAGCATTTTCAAAAATATAAAATGTTTGTGACAATTTTATCGTAGAAAAGTGTAAATATGCAGTGTGTACACACAGCCCTATATAAATAATGCATACAAAAATTACATTTGAGCGGAGATCAAGGACGATAAACTATATTTTGAGAAACAGGACTACTCTCCTGCAAATAGAGGGGAGAGATAGAGAGAGAAACAAACACATCCCGTGCACAAAACGATACATGCGACCACGCAAACCTACAAGAGAGATATAGAATTAGTTCTCTTTTTCAGATAAAAAGGTCTCGTAATCGTAAAAATGTAGGAATAAACGAAACGTAGTAGTGTAGTAACAGAAGAGTCTCGTAAAAATGGAGTAATAAAGTTGAAATAGAGGAAAAGTAGGACACTAGTATGGCATATTACATTGTTGTTGAAGATGATGATGATGATGATACTTGATACATACTAACATTTATTTCGGCGGTTCAAATATTCCCACCATATTTAATATGAACTATACAAAGTGTTATATAAAAGACATTGTCATTGTTACCGTTATATACTATGATTGTTATTATTACTCCGACTATACGCTGCCATAACGCGTCTTGAATTACTAGGCTGCTTTTACGCCATCAATATTTTAGACGAACTATAGTGCTACTCAATAAAGCAAGAGAGTACTCACCTGCCTCCTAAGTTACGAGAAGCACTCCCTATTACTGCTGGGCCTTCCGTTGTTGTTTCCTGTACTAAAGATTTTGAAAAATTATACGAAGGGGAAAACGGGGCTACCGCGGAAGTAATTTTGATGAGAGAAAAGGTTAAGCCTCCTTCGGAAGTAGGGCTTGTCGACGCAGAGCGGCTTCTGTACAAAAAAACACAGGAAGAAAAGAAAGACACATTAAAACATTTATTAATAATAACAACTAGTCGGTCATGTCAACGCATCATAGAACCAATCAAATTTGCCTTTTTAATGTCGTCGGCGTTTCCCTGGAAAAATAATAGCCTCATGCAGACCGGTGACATGTACGCCGACATGTATACGCTTGTGTTTTATTATGATGATATAACAGCAGCAAAGGTGAATCGTTTTACAGGCGACATGACAAGTATTATAGAATTTGGGTCAATTGATTACCCCTTGTAATACTTTAGAAGCGACAGGAAAGTGCAAGCCTAGTCAATATGCATACGCTATATATATATACATTGAGCGATGGTCACATGTATTTGAGCCGTGAAGCTACTTTGCTAATGCTTTTTATCTTCTTCCGTTTGTTTGTCACATTGTAAGTCATCGATGATGTATATTTACCAACGGCTGCGAGTTATGGACTTTGTTATTCAATCAATATCTACACTGGCTTGAATGAGTTTAATACTAGGCTCCCGGTCGGGTTAGCCGTGAGAGGCCTCACCGAAGTGCGTTGATTTACTCTAAAAAAATTTGTTAACACATCCAGTTTGTACAAAGTTTAATGGCTTTATCGATTGGCCAATGCGAGATCCAACGGCGCTACACGTTCAACTCATCATAATCATCATTAATTACGGCGGCAAGGCTTTGACTCGATTGGGGGATGCTTCAGGCTTTTGGCCTTAGTCATTTCTGATTAGCGCTGCGATATGCAACCATTGTATGGGGCAGTCCCAAGGATCAATATGAAGTGGCTAACTTTCATTTTACTGAAGTAGACCGAACAATATTTGACTTTGACAAGAGCAATAGTTCACCGCAGCAGTGACCATTACATTGGCCGGTACAGCAATAACAGTACTCTAGAAGAATTTGTTAATGTTTCGCTACTTCGGTAAATTTCAATTTTTGTTTAGCATTGTCAAATGCTCCTTGCGATAATACTGGATGTTTTTTAAATTTATTTATGCAGCGATTTAAGTTATTGCTGGTGCCTTCTTAATACCCACCTAACTGCTAATATTGGAGGCATTTGCAATGTTTACAGCAACAAAGCTTTACATGTAGTAATTTTTAGCAGTAAATGGTAATTCCGAGAAAAAAATTTGTTGTTTGAAATGATAGAAGAATCAGCGCCAAAAACTACTTGAGCCACGTTAACAACATATTTATTCATCCAAGTCTTCTCATGCGAAGCCAGTGGTAATTTTACATGCTCACTTCACTAATAACTATTGTTGGAAGGCCAAGGTCGAAAGCGTTAATGATTTTATGCGATTACTTATATTATTAGTCGTCCTACACACCAACCAAACGTACTAGACTGCCATTAGTAACACCCATAACTACAACTATTGTCGCAGATTTAATAACACGAGTAATTAATTAACTGAAGGACGATTTGATCATCATATCCTCTTACTCGTAAAATATAAGCTTTTTTGCTTTTAGGCATACTACATAGCAAGTCTTGGATTATTTGATTAGTATTACAACAATTCACACACGTTTGTTATTTTTAGTCATTTTCCTTCCTTATTCCCTATAAATCCTTGTTATACTAACAATTAACAGAACCAACAGGCAGCAACGGTGCTATCGTCAGCAGCAAAAAAACATGTAAATATTTTAATTACTGACGGCTTCACTGCGTATAAAGTTGCTACCTGTGCAACATCATCAGTTTTTAGGGTTTCTATAAGCAAGCGCTATTACTACCTTGTGTGGAGAGATATAATTTTGTAGAAGTGGAGGAAGCACGAGAGAAAACACTTAAACGAAGGCCAAAGAAACTTTATATAGCACTCAACATTACAGGATTTTCCCCGTCACACATCATCATCTTGATCATGATCATCCTCATAACACACGTACTGTTCCTCTCAGACTTGACGTGATTATAACAGTGACGACAAGTTTAATACTTTTTTCTTTTTTGTTTCTGGGAGAGACTTCCCTTTAATTTTAGTCTCGAGGACAATATTGCGAGCATCGCTACCACGGAACGCGGTAAATATACAAAGAAAATAGCGTTGAGACTGCGAGACAGGCATCAGCACCAGCAGCAAAGCAACTAACATCCCGCATTACTTTTTTTTATGACGAATGACGACAAGCATTTTTAGCTAATCTCGAAGACGTAATTGAAAACGGTGGCTCAAGTCACGTTTTATGACTTTTTTCCTTTCACTCTTTGTTCCTTGCATCATCGTTGTCATCATCGTCGTCATCTGCAGTAGTGGAACTCTCACAGAACATAAAAGTTACTCGTCCTCGCTCACGTTTAACTGCTTGACGTTCTGTCGGGCAAAATGATTTTTATATTTCACAGTCAGTCATCATCATCACACAACACACTGTTGGGAGTTAATTTTTCTCATAGATTCCTTTTATTATATTTCAAATCAAACGAAGATAGAAACGAAAATATGCCACAAAAATTTTTACTTTGATTTTCCATGGCAAAACTTCAAAAACGAAAAAAACGAGTGAAGTGGCAAGCAGCTACTCGAAAGTCTTTTAACTTCAATCAAACAGCAAACGCAGCGATATATACTGGTACGTTCGTCATCCACCACTGCCGTTGCCATCACCATCATAATTTACTTCAATAGACTCTGGTAAATGTCGACAAAGACGTTGGAGCCTCTACAGAGAGTTGGCTTGGCAATCGGAATTTTTGCCAAGCAAACCACGAAGTGTTCTCTCAAGAGCAAAAATAAAGGGAGAAGTGAGATTGGAGTTAAATAGTAGCAACTATTAACGTCAATGAAAAGGTAAGATGATAAATGGCCAGTGCAGTGAGGAAGGATATATATGTATGATTTCCGACGCAGACAAGCATGCCTAATGGAAAAACAACAAAACCAACTGGTGGCGGTGGTGGCACAGCAGCGGTGGATGAAATGGCTTATCTGAGAAGACGAAGTCAATGCTACGCGAAATGTAAAAGGTCTGGGATAATACTTGATGAAAATGAAATGGCAAGTGATATCAAAATGTTTTACCTTACACTACTATCATCGCTACAATGTAATAGTGTTACCTAGTAATTGTACACGCCACTCACCACTCTTTCTCCTTTTGACTTTGTCTATATTTTCATATCATGTGTATATAGCATATCTCATTTATATTTAATAATAATAATAATAATAATAATATATAGTTATAGCTGTATAAAAGATATTATCATAATTATTAATTGCAATTCCAATCCCCCCTCGTCGTAGCCTGCATTATATAAATAAACTAGTAGAGGGAAAAAGCCTGTGAATGACGTGGAGTTGGAGTTATTATGATAACCGTCCAAAAATAAACAAGCTGCTTTTCTTCTCTACTACACATCCCGTCTTCAGTATTAATTAACTTCACAAGAAATTTACAGCCATGGAATATGAATTATGAGAATGTGTACCTACAACATAACTGGCATGATGTGGTGTTGTACGTAACTTAAACTGAACTTGAGTAGCGTGTTACATTTAAAAAAATTGTTTCATATGTCGGTATGTTAATAGTTTTTATGATCATGAAATGCATAGCAGGAAGATGAGGATCATATGGCGCTGAGAAGCTCCAAGTGTTTTAGTTAAATAGCACATATGGTAGAATTGCAGTGAGGGAAGGTTGTAAATACACAATATAGTATTCCAGTTGTGGTAATGAGCTGTGTCGTAGTAATTTAAAATTAGAAATATTTATGCAGTACTATAGAGTAGTAGTGTATGTTTTCGTCCTTTGAGGGCAACAATATTGACCTTCTACTGAAGTTACTATTATTTTAATAGCCGAAGCCGTAGCGCTATATTGGCTTGAATAATGAAACGGGGCTGTATCGTAGATCATTAGGGTAATTATTGAGTAAAATATTATGTTAAGGCTCCATGTACTTATGGAGCGCGTTTTTATTATCATCGGTACATGGTCTACTTCTACTTGTTGGCTCTTATTGTGACTAGGTAACTAGCGGTTTTAAAATTCTCGACGATATTTTTTTCTTTCGTGTTTTGCAACGTTGACCTTAAAAAGAAAATAACCAAAGGGATTTTCTGAGTTTTCTCAACACTGATTTCAGAGTAAAAAAGGAACGGTCCCCCACGTATAGCCACACGTACAAATCATTTCTTTGGACGCTCGGGGTGCAGACAGATGTAAACCTTGCAACGTTTCGGTAATAATACATTTTATAGCATACGCATTTACCACTATAGTTTTGTTCCCTACTTGGGTAATAATGCAACGCAAATTCCCCTTCGTCTACACCCACCTGTAAAATATATAGACAGCATTGGCAAAATTGCAAAAATCAACTTTCTCAACGCGTATAGCTACGACGATAGACGATAACCCTACATCGTATGAACGTGTACGTAAAATCCTGATTGGCACAAATATTACACAACACGAACATGCGTCTTTTTTCCCGTTTTATTCAGGAAGGTTGCTACCTTTAAAAAAAGATCCTCGATTGTGGATAGTAATCAGTTATCATGGTTGATTTACTTTTCTCATTATTATTCAGTCCGAATAACCGTACAGTGGCAATCGAATCAGCATATTTCATCTAGTTCTTCAACTACACACATTACTAACAAAAAACAGGGTACGTCATGCTACAAACGCAAAAAGAGTGAACAGGTAGGTACGAAAAACTCAATAAATATTTGCTAATTTTTTTCCTTTGCCACTAATTCAAATCCTCATGTTCAACTGCTAGTTGTACCCGCAAGTTCAATTTTGTACAGTTAATACCGTAATGATTCTGCGGATTCATGCCCATTAGGTGCATTTATCAGTACATCAAACAACCCTTATTAAATATATTGTGGCGATGGACTAAAAACAATAGAAAAGGTGTAGGTTAGTTAGTCTGGTACTTCACTCGCAAATTTGGCTGCGGTGCACGCTGATACGTTCTGTGTGTACCTATTGACGCCGGATTACGAAAAATCCCTTAGCCAACGTACACGAATGGATATTCACAGCACCTACACAAGTCTCTAGAACATTGAACATGTATCATTGACTTGTCTCTCTCAACGCCTCTACCTCAACTTGACTAAAGTAGTAATCCCAATCCGATGAAGAACAAAACAAAGTGATGCTATCCTCGTAGCCTCATAGTCTCATACGGTATAGCGTTCTAGTATTGCATTATCTCAGGGAAACAGCAACAACAACCCCAACCTAGGCTTTCTTGTCACGAACAAGGTTAGGCAAGGCCAAGGAACGAAATAACATGTTGCGTTTTTTATTCTTGATGCATACCACAAAGTTGTATTCTTGTATTACCATCGACAACGCCAAATTTATAATGGCATATTCCTGTCGTTGTTTATTGCTGTAAAAAAGACAAGGATGGATGATGCATCCCATTCACACAATCCCAATTAGCAACGTGAACGTTGGCGATATGCTACATGTCGATGATGGTCATGAAAACGTGAATGATTGCCATTGTTACTAGGTGCATGATGATGACGGTTGTAATAGTAGGCTTTGCTTTGACACTGCTAGTAGAGATGTACGCAATAAAGGTTAAAAAAGACAATTTGAGAGGGAAAGTCGTAACAGCAATACTCCGAGAGAATGGGAATGGTTTTTAGTTTACAGCCGTTGGCAGGCGTGGTGGTAGGCACGGCGGAGAATTTTAAAACTTGGGTCGTTCGCATTCAGATTTGGTTTTGTGATGATGTGGTATCGGCTACTGATTTTTGGCTTCTGACTGCCCTGCTGGCTGCCATGATTCCTGGCTTATTCGCCGTAGTATTATTCATTATCTATATTTTTAATATACAACCACGTACGACTACAAAGACGTTGTGGGGATGTAATTAGCCGTATCATGTGTGGTGTATGTACCTTATTAGTTTTGCGTCTGAAGAAGGGAAAGGGCAATAAAAAGAGGAAACGGCATCACCGACAACATTATCGAAGGCTCACACATTCAAGTGAAGTCGTAAAAAATAAAAAGAAGCGCTGTGCGTGCTAAACAGCAGCGAATCATTAAAATGTACTTTGTAGTTGCATAGCAAAGGCTCTACTATTACTTCCACTGCAGATACAAGATTCTGCTGCTGGCTGGAATAAATCAGCAAGCTCAATCCGCCCAAAATGCTATTTAATTTGCAGCCATAATATGGAAGTGGAATGGAGTAGTGAAGATAAAATCAAATAAGGTCCAAAGCACAGGACGCGCTGTAAACAAGTAGTAACGAGTTTCATCATCATCATCATTAATTTGAGAATCGAGGGTGAGGACGACCACGTATATTTTTAGATATTAAGACAAATTGAAAATGCCATATGGGCGCAGCTGTGAGCAAAATGTTTCCAGCCTTTTATTTTCTTCAGAAGATACGTCTTTATCTGTTTCCTTATCGTCTTCTTTATAAACAGTACTATTTACTTGAACTACTTGCGTTTTTCAATTGAGCCCTGTTCCTGTTGATTGTGTGAAGGTCTGCAAAATGAATTGACTGACTGATAGCAATTGGATGAAGACGGAGGGCATACACGTGGAAAATGTAGGTAATTTATATGCAAATACCAAGCTCCCGTTGGAGTAGTCTACATTATGCATTTTCTGTTTCAGACAAGTAGTAAAACGAAAAACTTTCAAGATACTGCTGACTGTAAAAAAACGAAAAAAAGTCAATCATATTTTTGTGATAGCTTCACGATTCAGAATGACAAGGAGATATGCGCCTTATTTCCCACTAGACTACACAGGAGATGGAAATGGCTAGTGAACAATTCAATGCACTTCAGTTCAATGTTATACAGTTGTTTATAGAGTAATATTATTAAGCATTTCTTTTTACGATCGGTGCTGTAGTTTAGTCCACTGGGCCGTCCGCGTCCGGGCGGCGGCCGTTAGCACGATATCTCACGAAGGTAAACGCATTGTGGAAGTTGGTTCTTGGAAGTCGATAAAGTAGCATTTACCAAGCAAGTATGAAATGAGAAAATAGGAGTAGACTTTGAGTAGAATTTATACATCGTAAATTTTCCTTTTACAACTGCCCAATCTTACGGGTATTGTACAGTAATGGTAATAATGGAGTACTACCCAGTTGCTTCTATAACGCTCTTGTTTAAGCTATGTGTGGTATGACAGCAATTAAAATGGATCAAGTGTATTGGATTAGGATTGCAGAATATTTCCCGCTTGTTATTTTGTATAAATAATACGTACATTCATGAAAATGATTTAATGCGGTTGGTACAAATGCGACGTGAATGCCTGACCTCCTATAGGTACAACACATCTTTAAAATAGTTCATCTTCGAAACTTAAAACCAATTTAGATGCATGTACATCAATATGGAAATTGAGTTGTCGTTCTCTCATTGTCCATCCATTGGATGGATGAAATTACCATCATCTTCATGATCAATACATCTCCAGACGAGGCAGAAAAAGCAGTAATAAAAGCTTTCAGTATGCATGAAATGATAATCCAATAATTCGTCGTTATCACGAAAGCATCTCACGTTTCAATGCACTCGTTGTGGTGCAGTGACGTGTAAGCGGATGAATTTATTGGGGTGCAACAAAGCAACTGTGGAGTTACTGCACACACAAAAGAATGACCTGTGATGATGATGGTGCATTTAACACAATTCCTCTCGACACCACCCATCAATCTGCCACACAAAATATAAAATCAGAAGTTAGTGAGACGGACGAATATTTTGATCATTTCATTGACATCACATTATGCATCCCGGTTTAGCCTATCGTATGACATTTGCCCCTTGTGTGTAACTTGTGTACGCGACTTTGGAGGCGTATTTTCTTGCTGCCGCCAAGTTGAGCACGGTAGGACAACCAACAAGCAAACAAGATTTTAATAATAAAACAAATCTCCGTTTTATCTACCAGTGTAATTGAACCGAACGGCTAAAAATGTTTTTTACCAGGGAACGGAACGTTTATTTGTGTGGTCAATGATCGTCTGGGAGATAGCAGGAGGACCACGCAACGAGGTAGTGATGCCGATTTGCGATAGTCGTCCTGTTTTAAATGGTTACAATGACATTATGTTCGTCTGGAGTACAAATACCTGCACAACTACAGTTTCTGCAGACGACCAGCGCAAACACGAGAGGTGCAGAGAGAGAGATCAACATCAACTATCAAGTAATATAATAGTGACGATGATTCATGTTAACGATGATACGATTTATATTGAACATGTATTCCGCACATGAGATGTTTGGTATTAATTTTTCAATTTAACTCCTCTAAAGTTTTCAGTGCAACTCACGCTGTACGTACCCTCTGAAAGAAAGATAATTCAGCTGGGATTTGAGATGTTGACAGAGATATGAGAATAGCAGGGCAAACACAAATTGTGGTAATTGTCAGAGAAAATGTGATTACTCATCATCATCATTCCCATGTTTAAATATACTGACTACTACTACTGAGAGGAGTTGCTTGAAAAAAATATTGTCATGGAATAAAATATTGAACTTTTTAATAGAATCTATTTAACCAAATTGAACGGAGAGAGATTCAAGTTGCTGAGGATGACGTATCCTGGCATATATATGCACATTTATTGCTACATCCATCATATCAAAAAGGTAATGCTTACTGCCATGCATTATATCAATTCAAGGATGAACTTATTTTTCGTAAATTCGTTCTGAATGCTGAAATGCTTTTATTAAAAGTAGCAGCTAACAACTTTGACCTCTTGGCGAAATTTCAGCCCATGGTTACATCATTCTTTTATACTAGATCGCACAGTTTTCGTACCTAATCGGAAAGTAGTGGTTGCAAAAACTCTTTCATTGACATGGGCGAATGACGAGGAGAGAAGATGTACGGTGTACGGACAACTTTTTTGAAATGGAAATATATGTTTTTTAAAAGAAATAAATCAAATCAAACTCTCAATCTGATTGAACCATACATCTCTGTCGTTCGACACGGTTTTGTGTAAACAAGGTTGGTGCTTCATACGGAAAACTGCAACAAAAGCAGTCCTCTCAGTCGATGTACGAGAGTTTTGGTCTCCTCAATATGAGCATCGCAGTATTCGCAGTAAATAGTCTTTCATTTCATGCGCATGGGACGACATTAAAAATGGAAGTGTTTACGGCTATCAAACATATTACAGAGAGAACAGGACACCTCGTTTGAATAAACATGTCAAAATGCATGCATAATGACACAAAATAACGCTTTCAATTTGCTCTGCTTCTGTTGTGCTCTTACAATATCGTGTTATGAGTTCCATTTTCCCATTTTCGCTCCATTATGTTCCGTTCTCGTTTCTCCTTTCCTCAATAATACACACAGATTACAGAGAGAGACAGATCCAGAGAAAAGGAGAGCAAGATCAGCAGCGCAACAACACGAAACCCATTGCCATTGCCAGTTTTCCGTTCAGCCAAATAACCGTTCAGGCTGTTATTGCTGTTTCAGTACACAGACACAAGCTATAATGTGAAATGTGAACTACTTTAAACGAAGAGAGAAGTTTAGGGAGCACAGAAAAAGGAAGCAACAACGCACCATCGTCGTTGTGATCCTATTCTTTTTGCATGTGGAAATGATTATGATAAGAAGAAAGACGAAAAAGAGTGTATTCTAAGAGAACGCGAGATGAGGAAGGGAGTCTTAGATTCCAAATCCAAAGCAAACTCATCACCTTTTACCATACACATATTTTTTACACAGCAGCAGCAGCAGCAGCGCAGCGTCAGCATCACTTACGATTTGCTTGGACCAAATATCACTTTACGCGAAAAAATGCGAGACAAAACCAGAAAGCTTTACAATCAAAGGAAATAGCACGGCGGTGGTAATGGTTGCTCGTAAGAAGAGTGAGGATGACAGATATATACAAAGTGGTAGATAGAAGACACTATACAATACACACAGATATAAATACGCATACCTATACACCCATATAGGTAGGTACATGTGTGATGTGATGCGCTAGGTAATGATATGACTACATTCTTTCAAAAAATTCATACATTGTACAACTATTAAACATGCATGTTTATACACGGTTTATATATATATGAACATGAAGTGTAGAACTAATAGTTTAAGTCTTGCCTACTTGTACAGTCAACGAGTCGACTAAAAAACTGCTCTTTACACCCAACACCCAAAAGTACTAACAAGTAGTACAAAACTCACTCTCATCATCGACATTTTTTGTCTGTTCCCCTTCTTTCTCTTAAAACTTGTATAGTGGGAATGAATATTAAAATAAAAGACGAGAAAAACCAAGACGAGAAGTGAGTGGAGAGTACTCTTTTCAACAGTGATCATCCTGATCAGCAGCATCAGCATCGTCATCAGTATCGTGATTCAAGGGTGGATGAACTCTTTTGTAGCATTTTTTTGCACAGAAAAAACACAGACACACACGGGCAGCCACACTATTATTTCCATTATCTACCACTGCCACCACCGCAAGTGGATGTATATATATATATGCACCCTCTGATAAAAGACGAGGGAATATAAAATGTGTGTGTGTGTGTAATCGTCTTACGTAGTATCATTATTTTAATGCATGCATGCACAAAAAACTACCGTCAACGGTGCAGACAAGTTAGTGTGATTGGTAAGCGTGGCTTGGAGTTACTGATGAAACCGAGGGAAACATGTTTTCTCTCTCCAATAGTGTTAGTCTTCGATCAAAACATGTGGAAGTCAAAGAAGCATTCATACACAATCTGACGAGAGAGGCACTGATCCCACAAAAAGAATGCCAAATAAAGAACCGCTTCTGAACACTTGAGTTGAAACAATCAAATGATATAAAAACCTTCATTACCATGCATTAATACAAAACATGTAATTTTGCACAATTCTCCCAACAACATCTCCTCTCAGCAGGCATTCATAGGTTTAGGTAGTAAATAATGCGCATGTATGGAGAAAATCAAGCAGACGAGGAGGAAGATTCGACTGATTCAAGCAACCATAAATCCTGTTAGACCAAAAATGAAGGTTTTTATAGCGAACAAAAAAAACATAATTTGGGGAGTCTTTGGTTATTTGACACAAGTTGTAAAGAGCAAGGACTCTCCTGCAGAGTCTAGTTGTCAGAGAGCCCCTTCAGGGACACACGGTGTGAATGCCACTGAGCGCGAACCAAATCGACTTAAATATTTCAAACATAAACGGATATTTTGGTTTTCTCACACTAGTTACTACTACCAAGTAATCGATAAAACAACTTTTGCAAACGGAGACATGTCAGGAGCAGCAATTGCTATTTTATGTTTGGCTATAAATGTATATACATTTTCATCAACCCATTCTAAAGCCCACGTCTCTACTATTTTTTTCTGTACTTTTAGCCAAATAGGCATGCCAAATGCGAATATTTTAGAAGCTAATTCTTCTTTCTGTTTTTTTAGAATAGGTAATGCTAAAAAGTTTGTTGTACTGTGTACAAACGACTACTACATGTATACATTACTACGACCAGTACATTTTTGGTGACGTGATGAATATTCTGCAAAAAGCTGGTGAGGTCGTCATAGCGTGGTCGTGGCGGTTGAGTGAGAGCAAAGAACTTGCAATAATAATGTTGTTGTTACAGTTGATTTTTCCCACAAGACTTTTTCCACGTTTTGATATGAAAGGTTGAGGAGAATGATATTAATTTATAACTGATATCAGAAAACGAAATACACAGGTTTAGTAGTTGTGTATGTAATTGAATGGATGGATGGCTAGATAGATACAAGATATGTGAGGAATTAAATGGAAACACACACAGAGTAGTATTGCTGTCAAAAGCATGTACTCGCCTTGTACATTACATTGTGTGGAATACATACGTTACCTACCTAATATTATTATTATATGGCCTTCACCGTCTCGTGGTCGGTTAACTGCATGACAGCCATGAAAAGTAAAAAACACATTTTTCCAAGCCAATGGCAATATTATTATTGTATCCATTTGCTTGGTATTCCATGTAGTGTAGGTTGTAGTATTACTAGTAATACAAGCTGCAACGCTGTTAGAACTGGTTGAATATAATTATTAGGCATGGCATTGGCCCATTAGTTTTCTTTTTTTCTCCATCGGCCGTCTTCCTGTTTTCAGGCATGAGAACTTTGATGTCTCTGGAAGACTTTAACGGCTTTAAATTCTCTATTTCCCAATTAATACATCAGGCCAATGTCTAGGATAAGTGCGTAGATGAGGGAAGTTCTGGGGAAAGTTTACGGAAGGACATTTTCATGTCGACGAATTATGAACGTCTTTTACAGTTCAATGCCAGTTGTTATACAAACCTTGTCTCGACCGAGCATCCCTTTGATAGAATTGTTGTACACTGCCATTATTAGTTTAACGGCTCGGCCGAGACATTTTTATTCATATTCCTGTCTTCTCCAATGATTCTTACCAGAAGTGTATAGCATTACTAGTTTTGACTTGCTTGCCATATATTACAAGTATAAATTTACTTGTACATGGTTCACCATCACGCATACATAATGTGCCACAACAAGTAAACAACCATTTATTCAACGAAACATCATCATTCTCATGATTAAATTCGTACGTAAGGATACATGTACATGTGCATATTATTTTCTTGTTGGGATTGCTCATCATCATGGAGAAAAGAGCATAGAACTCTGGTTCAAACAAGAGCTTTTGTTCACTTTTCTGCGTTTTATTAGCCTGCTGGCTTTTTGTGACAGGGCGACGACACAAGAGAGCCATGGGTAGTGGGTGCATGTGACTGGTACTGTTTTTATGAAGTCATCTATAATATTATGTATGTATCTCTGATGCGCATGAAATGATCCCACCCGACACCACCCAACTGCCTACTGTGCACACACACATGCTGATATTGTGATAGAATGCTAAATTTATTGATAATAATTTATAGTCAGTGCAGTGCCAATAGAGAGAACGCAAAAGGAAAAGTGTTGTACGTGTTTGTAGCTGCTTGTTTCTGTGGAATGTTCTGCTTCCTTGCTGAAACTGAGAGAAGAATAGATGTAAAAGAAACATTCTTTTATAACGGTCACTTGTTACTCAGAGCTCAAAAGTACATGCCCGCTGCTGCTGCTGGCACACCAACCACCGTATGTGTTCATTATTGTTAAAAGCAGCGCAGAGTGTATCCAGCTCGGTCATCGCCACAAGCCATAAAGATAATTATCATTAGAACGCTAATACTGATGGCACTCGTAACAAAGTGATGAGCACAATGTGTTGATTGATGGCGATTATGTGAATAGTCATACGAGCAATGCGCATACAGTTGGGCGATATTCAATTATTCAAACAAAAAAGAGAATGTGCCATAATGTCTGCATTTTTTTAAAAAGAACAATTTCCAATTCAACAATGCAGTGTGCACTCGCACTGCCTTGTTCATCCTCAAAAATTTGGTAAAGTCGCTAGACGACACCACGGCAGGAGATGCTGCTATGTATGTTGAGTAATTACTATCCTATTATTTAATTTTCCCAAACGTAGTTATTATTGCCAAAAAGAAAATGCTTTTAAGTAAATGCCTTGCTGCCAAAAAAATGTTCATTACACACAGCACAGGACAAGGAGCAACAATAATAGAAAATAAAAAGGCAGTAAGGACACGAACAAACAATAAAAAGAGGTAACAACAACAGCAAACGAAGAGAAACCTGAATTAGCCAGAGTTGTCTAGAGTTACTGCGTTTTTAAACAAAAAACAAGGCTGTTTAATGTTGAATGTGTAGACAACATTACTGCTTTGAAGTAGGTTGTAACTTGTTGCAACGATTACAATTACAACAACAAATAACGTTTCCCCTCCTGAATACGAATACCGACAGGGACAGGAGACTATTTACAAAATTTCCTTGTAAAAATGCCTCGGTACATTATTATTTTTAACTCTTTCAAACCTGTGCTATATATTTTGAGGGGTTGAAACAACAACGCTGTCTTTTTGCACACTTCAATGCACTCCCTTCCATCCTCCATTCGCTAACGGTATCTACAGCCCTGTACAAAAGTGGTATATGTCTTCAACGTAGGGGTAGCTCATTTTCCCTCGCAGCTATTTTTACTGTTTCTGGTCATCCTTCATTTGGAAAATTTATACAGTTGAAAATGTGTACATATTTGCACAGCCAGACTCAAACCTCAAATTAGTCGTAATATGGAGGTATACTCAAATATGCTTAATAAAATCCTTCGGCAGGAGGTTGACAGCATATTTACGACTCGTCTGCTGGAAGATGTAATTACATATTGTATAGTGCATGTAATGTAATTTCACGTAACAAAAGTAGTAATTTGACTAGGCTGAAGCCTGAAGGTATGTTTTTCTTTGCCATGCAAAAAGATTCAGCAGGGCAGTAAAGTTTAATTGCCGTTACAAAACGACTTTTAAGAGCGTCTCCTTAAAAGGAGCGTCCGGGTATTATGTCTTAAGTAGCAGGAATAAATGATATGTTTTCTTCAATTTCCTCTCTTAGCACATTTCCTTCATTGTGGGGTAAAGGAAATTCAATTTTATTTACCATCACCAATTTTCGTGTGGAAATTGGGGCGGCATAACAAGTCACCCGCTGCTGCCCGACTAGTTGGTAGCGTAAAACATACACGAGACTATAATGCTATATACTATTTTATCAATTTTTCCCACTTGTTGCGCTACTTATTATTATGTAGCAGGAGAAAGCTCAAATTTCCGTTTCAGACTCTCCAATCTCCATCTACACTACAGAGATCGTCGATAATAATAAGTGTATAGAGGAATACATGCCTTCGCATATACGAAACCATTAAATTTGCCAGATTTTGCGAACATATTTTGTTATTTGGCAACTTGTTCGTCCGTAAGGCAGGACATGCAATTAGGTGTTTCTCTTGCCTTGTTTTTTTGCTTCAGATAAGACATATCGTACTCATTACATTTTTTTGTTCTTTATAATTACCACTTTATATGAGCTTTAGGAGAGAAAAGGATAATGCGGGAGTACACGTGACAGATGCACTGTCATAAAAACTGTATATCATCAGTTTAAATTTTCAACGTGACGATGACGCCATCTAAGCGGATGAACGGATTATAAGAAATATTGAATGTATTTCGTGTTGTTACATGATGCATACTGAAAATTTGTAGTGATAATGATGACACATGCATACATTCCACTTGTTTAATAGCTTAGCTTTCCCAAGCAGATAAAAATGTTGGTAGGTGCTTACAGCCAGTTTCGCTACTAGTTGTTTTTTATCATGTTCTCACCAAAACAATGCAGACAGTGAACACTTATTTTAGCCTGAGTAAGTTTTATTTAAGCACCCTGCCTACAGCGCAATAAAAAAATATTATTTTCCTGTTGCAATATTTGATTTACTTTCATTACACAATGTCTATAAAAACTGACAGTGCAAAAATGAAAACTGGATTTTTTGTACCAGGTACACGAAGGGATACAGTTGGTAGGTGATTATCCATTTACTATAACAATGACAACGATTATTAGTTCGCTAGAAATGCATGCGTGTTGCCAACACTACGATAAAATCATGATGATGATGATGAGAGACAACAAAAAATTGAAGCGCATTATAAGAAATACAATATCATGTTCGGCAGAGTTTGTCACTCGAGTTGGTTTTGACAATGACCTTGGTGAAAAATGATTTGAAAAAAGTGAAAAAGAAACGTGGCAAATAAATGACAAATGCTGGTGTCATGGCAACGAAATAATATAACCAGCTCAAGCTCAATATACGCATCGTATATCGAGGAACGTTCCAATGCCTTCATTTTCTCGTCAACGCGTTTTGCATCCACATGACGGCAAAGAAAAATATTAATGGGTCACAAAGAAGCGTAGATATGCACAAGAAATGAGGTAGATGTTTTTTTAAAAAAAGGTTCTTCAGTTACGCTTACACATA
>JAHZNE010002764.1:0-15052 GCA_027744055.1 Callyntrura sp. NNG-2020 | reverse complement strand
ACTATTATATACCGTTCGCACTCTTTGTTACAGTCAACATTATAGCAGCGAATAAGTTAAATCGGGTAAATCACACATATTGGGTTGCGAGACGCGTGGTGTGTGTGTGAGTAGTATAACTTCATGGCGAATTTGAAATTTCATCTAATCTTCTTATTAACAATATACTTGGGATTGAGAATGTTGAGAGTGGGATATATTAAATGCAGTATGAGAGCAGTGATAGAGAAAGTGACGCCTTGGAGTGAGTGAAAGTGAAGCGTAGCAAGCTAAGCCGGTGCTTGTACCAGCTCGATCATATTTCGGTTTACAATGAAGCTATATATACTACTCAATGGATGTCTGCATCTGTTTTTTGGTATTTTCAGCAGATTTAGTCAAGCTAAAATATTAATAGAATAGACTCCTCGTCAGTTATATCCAATGAAATGCGTTAACCCCTTTTTTCTTCTGTGCGCCAGTATTTACTTTGCTCTTGTCTCCGGCTAATAATTCTACCTGTGTGCTTAACTGAACAAATAACTTGGTACGTGGGAAAAGTAAGCAGGAAGCAAATCCATTGGGAAACTTTATAGTTCCGTTTCCAGTTTACTTCCAGATTATGTATACCTCTACTCTTATTTACACAAACCACAAGGCAACGTTTTGTAACGCACTGCTACCACTGTGCTGCAAGTGACATTCATATTTTATGATTCTGCAGAATCAGAGTACCCCAACGATGTGAGACAATTCGCTCTCTGGACTCGTGATGCCATTGTGAGCCACAAATTTTGTCTTGTCAAATAAAGTAAACCACATAATCACTTCATTTCCAGATACTAGGTTATAAATTAGACTGTAGATTATTGTGTACAGTTGCGTTGTGTTATAACCTTGCCAAGTTTTTTCATGAGTATGAGTATCGACTTCATCAACGTGGAATTAATGTAATATTTAAGTAACAAAGCCACGTTGAACACAAAAACAAGAAATTTTCACTAATGCATTTATTAAAAATGCAAGATTGTTCATTCCTTCTGCTCTAAATGAACTTTTGAATATATATGAATGAAGATAAATACTTAAAATAGTAATACATAAAACAAACACCTGCCTTTACACCTACCGCAAACAAATTAATTACAATTTTAATTTCGTATAAGCTTAGAATTATGATGTGATGAGTGAAGGAAAGGTTTATAGGTAGGGACTGGATGATGAAATGCTTGAAATTAACCAAACATGTTTTGGTGTGTTGTATAGTTGTATGTAGGTTGATAGGCTGAATACAGTGACAGTGCAATGCAATGGTGTAAATACACGGACACCAATGAGCTTTTATGCGTATCACTTCAATCATCAAGTCTAAAGTTCGAAATGTTTTCGTTATATAGATGTTACCGAGAACTTTATTATTTTTGACTCGCTCTGTGTCACGATCAATATGCGTGTCGTCGTAAATTACATAGTAGCGAATTCTGCCAAGTTTTCAAAAGGATACATAAATCGAGGTAAATGTATTTATTTACCTGGGTTAATAAAGTAAAATCTTTTGAGTTGCCATTTGGTCTATTACTAAAATATTCTCACGATTATCAAAATAGCCCGATTGTTTAATTCTCAGGATTTTGTCCAACCTCATTTGCACCAACTCTGTTATGTTTGCCGCTGAAACAAACCTCAAAAGCAATAATCCCCCTATCCAATAGATAAAGTACCGCCCCTAGTGGATTTAACAAGGCAATTGCTCAAGTACAATATCTCATTTGGTAACGCTCAAACAACAATTTAATGTTGTGCAAAAAATTTTGCAAAATGCAATATTCGGGATTCTCTAGAATACTTACTTCCACGTTCCGTATTTTAGGAATGTATCTGTTTACAGAATAAAATATGAATGGGAAGTATTTAATACATATTGTCGAAATACTAAAATCAACATGCGTGTTTTAGTCGTATGTCATACTCTAGGGATCATGATTTTACGTTTTGTGCCATGTCCAAAAAGCAAAAACTATTTCATTTCAACAATGAAAATATATTTAACGATTTCTTTTCCATATCTAGCATTATTGTCAGTTTTTAAAAAGTTTGAGTTTGCTAATATTAATTATGCAAGTAAACCGTGAAAACACGAATATTTGCAAGATGTAGATGTAAAAATACAGACAAAGCAGTGCAGACGAGAAGATTCTAGTAACAACAAAATTAATTTAAAAATTCTAGCCATTTGTACATTCATTTAACACGAAGGCAATTTTGCACCATCCTTTTGAAATTCTCTTCAAGAAAGCGTGTTTCCTCCCAAGTTTAACTTGACATCTGCCTCTGACGTATTTTCGGTCAAACGATCACCAAACATTTCAACTTTTTTGACATCAAATCGTCACGTACCAGTCGGCGGCACAACTCGAACAAGAAGGAACTGACAAGGAACATTTACAGGCTGTGTCCCTTAAAATCTAGTGTTATACGTGTACACGTATTGAAGAATGAAGTACAGATGGATAGAGTCAACAACATCCCACGTTGAAGCATAATTATAGTATTAGTGCCACCGCAGAAATGGAAGGAAATAACGTATGTTCAGCACGGAAAAGCAACTCGTGCGTCCCCCTGGTTCACATGGAATAAAATGATTTATCGAAACAAAACTCGAAATTGAGTATATGCATATATATATGGCGTTTGGTATACGTATATATGTTATTTTATTCAATACAACAGTTTTCTTCACATCTAATACTTTTTATATTGAAATTAAACCAATGTACATATGTACGCTTTGGTAGTTTATTAAGATTTACGAAGTAATACATTTATGCATACAGTCTGATCAATCTGTCCGTCCGTCCGTCAGCCCGTCCGTTAACACGATAATTCAATAACGACTGCGAATTTTAAAATTCTGTTTTCACCAATAGATAACCAATGACCATAGCTCGGACAAGTTCGAAGATGGGCCCCCGAGGTCAACCCCCTGGGGTTCCCCCGGGGGTCGACTTTTAATTTTAACATAGCAACCATATCTCAAAATTGGTGTACAGATACCTATAGCTTAACTAAGTTATTATGCAAAAAATCACTGGGGTAAGTTGAACCCTCTGATCCCCAAAGGGCAAAAACGGTAAAACACTGTTTTGTTAATTGATCATGGCAGAAAACGAATATTGAAATTCTGTTTTCACCAAACAACAACTGGTCAAAGGGGCCATCTTTTGGTCAACTTTTGACACCCCTGGTCAACCCCCTGGGGTTCCCCCGGGGNAACTGGTCAAAGGGACCATCTTTTGGTCAACTTTGGACACCCCTGGTCAACCCCCTGGGGTTCCCCGGGGGGTCAACTTCAATGCATTCTTCGTAAACCTTTCTTTTAGCGTTGCACCGGTTTATTTTATCAAGGTGTATACTAGTTATTAAAGGAATTTGTAAAATTAAAAATTAAGTCACATCAAAATCATATATAAACTTTTTAGCTTTTATTCGAGTGAACATGTAGTAACTTAATATCTGTAATGTTTACAGAAGTTTATTGTTTTGCATTACATCTTGGCTGACAGTGACAAGATGATTTGAGTGTGAATGCATGTGGATTAATGTATTTTTGTACGGTACACTTGTTACTCTCCGGATGATCGTGTATTGAGGAAAAGTATTCTGGTAGGTAACGTCATATGTCTGCCTTTGTTAGTGTAGCACCGTGGTCCGTGGTACAAAATTCATTCAAAATGTCATCAGTGTGTTACGATACAAGCTAGTATTATAATTATAGAGAACCATACATCCCTTAACCCATCCTTTGTAATTGAGATATAAAAGTTATATTTTTCTAAGTATTCAGTCCACGAAGCATTAAAAAACAAACTAGCTAGATACTGGACTACCAACGATGTTGGACACTTGGTAGTAACATTCATTTCAGCATGTTTTATTGTAATAAACTAAAACCTGAAGCTAAAGCATCATAATTCTTTCTGTCACTTCAATTCCTTGTGAAAACTGAAAACACACTTCCCCACCCTCCGTATAAAAAGCATAAGAAATTTTCATAAAACATTTTACGAATTCTAAACCAGGCTGCATTGCATCTTCTTGTCAAACACACTTTCAACCAGTTTATTTGTGATAGTGACAGCCGAGTATGCATTTGTGAAAATAATAGTTACCTCCTATTCCAATATAAGAAATATGCGTGGTTATTTGGTTCTTTTTCTGCTCATCGTGTGACATCGTGAATTCAGAATGCATTATCGTCCTTTTCATGTAAACTAGAGTGTATGAATAAACGCGAGTACATGAATTTCAAATATGCAGGCGTGTATTGTATGTATTGTTAGTACGTGTGCTTTGCTTGTCGCTGTCCCGTACTCATTCATGTGTGTTGTGTAAGAATCCTTTCGCATAATGTGAATGATGTGGACTTCTCTTTTTCCATTGGTGGAAACTCTTTCCCAGCGCTGCTAACCTTGAGTTATCATCAAGGATCCCATGAAAGTCGGGATTTGTCGAATATTTGCTACTGAAAACCAAACAATTGGGTCCCTTTGACGGATCTTATCTTCTTTTTTTAAGAAATGGAAGTTTTAGGCTAGGTTTTGGTTGGTTTATTGGGTCGGAATTTTTGTCGCGCCAGATCAAAAGTGGAGATTTTTTTTGGAAAATTGGTTAATCGGTTCCTGCAGGGGGTTAGGAAAGAATTTCCATCTATGCTTTTTTCCAAGGAGAAAAAAATAAGCTATACATGAAAAAATCGCCAAAAGAGTTTTTAAAAGCAAAAGTGATCGAGAAATGGAGTGGTAGTGGTACTTAAAATGGAATGCATACGCAACAACAGAACGCGTGTAACTATGTTATGTAAATTCAATGCATTATATTTTTACTCCGGCATGGAAGTGACAAGTCTACAAAAAGGAATTTTTGTTATTTCTTTTCATAAGCATGTCATACTATATGAAAGTTGAATCCAAGTCCTTTACTTAGATCAAGTGACAAAAAGTTATTTGCGTGAACTGACTGTCTGTTTTGGGGAATTAGACTCTACACGGTGTTCACCAGTACCTTCTTCAATAACAGAAATGCAATTTGCCGTATGCTACCCTAGCTCATAGGCTAAGCGCCCCCATTTTGGTTGTATTAAAAATGAAAACCCAAAATCACGTTCCCAGCAAAGCCGTTTTTATCCTCATATCTCTTTTGAGCGGCTGACTTTTTTTAAAACATTTTACCTCATTCACATTCAAGCTGTCACAGCGCTGTTTGTGGATTAATGCTAACTTTGATTCTTACGGCAAATTCTGTAAAAGGAGCTGATGTATCAAATGAATCATGGGAAAGGGACTGAAAGTAATATCAATTACGCTAACGGTTTTCAAAAGATGCCTACTAGTTTATCCTTCGGCTTATCTTTGCAACAAACCTGTCATCATCTTTTTGCTTTGTCTACCTTAGTCATATACATGTTAGCCTTTTTGCGTGTGCGTGAATAATAGAATAAATTCAGCACAGCATACTCACATGAAGCATAAATCAGGGCAACCTGACACCAATGACTCCTCACGCTTTATCAAAAAGTTCTGCTATTTAAAATGTAGATCACTTTTATCGCTTGTCACTTGGAAGAGTCACCCAGACGTCATGTCACTTTGCCCGAAATCTAACTTATGGTCAATTCACCTATAAACGGAAAACTCGCCAGAAATCAAAGTTGAATTCCTTCTGCAATGCAGAATTGTAAAATTCCGGGCGGACAGACGTTCATGGCGACACTAGTAAGTGACATCGTAAAGAAATAATACTGATGATAAATATATATACTACATGCAGTTTTAATAAGCAGCTGTGCTGCTTAAGGGAGGCAAAAAGCAATTTTCGAGTTAAATAGGATTTTGGAAATATGTTTCATAAAACCAGTAGGTATAAAAGATGTTTTGGTCTATTCAATTCACATTTTCAAATCGTCACGTAGACGTCCATACCTAGGAATATCTGGAATTTGGAATGATGTTGCAAGATACGTCTTGGAAAGTCTAAAGTCAATCGTAGTTTTAGAAAAAGTTGGAGTGAGGTAACGAGACTGTACAAGGGGCGAAATGTATAGATCTGTTTATAAGCTAAAATCAATAGCATCACGCACTCCCTTCAAACTAAAAAGAACCGATAATACCCTGTTTGCATCGCTTCCCACATTATGATTACCTTCCTCCATGATTACTTCGACTTTGTAAAATTCCCAAAAAGGAATGGATGCTCAATTTGTGGGTTTTACTGGGTTTTTGTCATTTACCGTTTCAACCTTAGTCATTTGTGATAACAAACAAACAAGCACATATGCCATGCCTTGTAATAAACTTTTGCTGTTTCACGCTGTGAAGTCCTGATAGTAAAGTCAAGGCTAATGTGGACCTGAATTGGCAGAAACTGGGTTATATATTAACGTACATGCCTACTTGCACTTGCACTATTCTTATAGGCATATGGATATATATACAAGTCAGTTACTAGTAGGGTTGTCCATGATAGAAAATTGAAGCCAGGCGGTAAAAGCACGTTAACCAATAAGACGTAGAATCTGACCTCACACATGATATTCTCTATTCGAATAATACAAATATCCAATGCTGCACCACAGCATTTCGTGAAAGGTTCTTATTCCTACTTATCGTGAAGATAGAAAGGAGTAACTTCTTTTCTCGGGAGATTTTCTCGCATTTTCATTGAAAATACTACACTATATAACATCTCGTCCTTCAACTTGCAACAGAGCAGCGGTAGCAAGAAAAAACTACAGGATCCCCCATCGTAATATACTTTTCCTAATAATAGTGATAAAGTTCTATTTCGAGGCAGTCATGGACCCAGTATCAACGTAATTTACCTTTTTAGTAGAACGTATGCTGTAGTAAAGAAATTGAGTTTTTCGTTGCTTATTAGATTTGAAATACACCAAGCGTATACATGTTAGCTAACAATTTAGGCAAAATGGGCAGCATCTCGTAATAATGAGCTTAAATGTAATCGAATCATCACGATCCAAGTTTTTACTGTACGTAAAATAAGAAACAGATATGAATTTAGTAAAAGCTATTTTCGACTTATTACATTTAATAATCGACATAATACTAAACTATATACATGTATGGGCGCTAAAATATGTATACATATTTATTTAGAACCAAGTTTATGAAATAATCATAATTGGGAGATGAGATGACTAATGGTACGAAGTTATATTTTTAGACAACAACTACGCATTAAGTTATGCGCTACGTTAACATACGATACTATGTAGTAATTTTACTCAGATATAAATATATAAACAGAAATGTGCATGTGGCATGTCTTATTTTATTAAAGCATGCTTGGAGAAAGTGATGAAGAATGATGTGATTACAAATATGGCCCTAGGGATTCCCATTATGGAATGGAGAAGATAAGGCACGAATTGGCGATATCTAAATCATTATGTACAACATTTTTGTGCGTTATAGTTCTTGCATTACAGTTGAGATGGCCATGCCAAGACGGGGTTGAGTGAGATGTTGTAAACTGGTACTGTAAAGTTGCATTGTTCTATATTAAAATTGTTAACATTGTTAAGACTCATAGTTTTTCCAAAGTCCGATTAGTCGCATGTATACTCATTGATGGACTGAAGCATACATAAACTCAAAATAAAGCAGTAAATAATCCTGTGGGTCGCGTCCACAGCAAATCAGGCATATCATTAGCCTACTTTTCCAGTAATTTAACAAAGGGATGATTTTGAAAAGTTCCTATTTATTCATGCAGTCATAATGTGCATCGTAATATTATAATTGAGTCGACATGTATTAAAAAACTAAAACTTTTCTATTCTAACTGCAGCCTTCCGGACCTAAGCATTCAGTCAGTTGGGAAAACAAAATTCTACAACTCATTTTTATCCTTTAAGAGATGCCATTTCCAACGGCCAAGAAACATGCTCGGGAAGGTTCAAAACTGCAATACAGTCGATGTATTTCTTTGCTTTCACTTGCACGTTTATATTGGACAATGGAGAAAATGCATACCGATAGCAGTCGTTCTATCACGAAAACATGACAAAGAAAAAATCTAAACATATTCTCAAAGTTCTAAAATGCACGTTTTCTTATTTTTAGATGTGCGTTAGGTACTTTAAGAAATGCTTTCATTTTATCTCCAGTTATTTTTTAAAATCTGTAAATTCAACAAATCAACCATTTCAAAACTTAGACACTAAAACTTTTGGGATTGAAGAATCAAAAGTATTTGAAAGTATCCTCTATTTTTATCGAGTTAGAAGACAAGAAGTGAAGTTCATACCCGTTCCATATGATACTGGTCAAGATCGAATTCAAAATGGCGATGTTGAAGATAAAACTTTCGAACAATTTAAACATAAAGTGTTCTTCATAGCATCAGCATCCCATTATCATTCATACAATGCCATTACTTTGTAGTGACAGTATGTAAACACTAAAACTATGTATGCATTAATAAGAAAACACACCTGCATGACTGTACACGTTAAAGCCTCTTCACCCTGATTCCATCTCGTCACTGCTTTCATCAACTTATATTAGCAGTACACGGTGAGTAGGGAAAGTAGGGAAATTTAAGAAGTGGCAGAAACAATAAGCCCCGTTTTTGAGAAGCAGTTTGAAGGGATCTCAAACATTCCCATGAACTAAAACTCTTTCAGGATAGAAAAGTGAAAGTTTGGGATTGTCACTTACACCGAAGTGTATTAAGTGTGTAAGAGCATTAAAGCCTGTTTCGTAAACTTTTTATCATGTCGTCTTTACTACATTAGCAAATCTGATTTCTTCAAAATTTCCGAATTATTTTCAGACTCCTCGTCTTTCCTTCCATTCACTCCCTCTCCACCTTCCACGTGTACAGGAAATTACATACTACGAGTGTACTGGCATTAAATATTCTTCGACAAGAGACTTTCACGTTTCGAAAGTACTTCAACGTCCTATCTACTATCTACCTCTTTAAGTATTATTCCTTCAATCGCATTTTAAAACTAAAATCTTTGAATTTTCTCTACACAACCCATTTTTCTTCCTCGTAACACAGTGCTGCCCTCCTTCCATGTTAATAACTCCTGGAAGTGACAGGTAAATATAGTTGATAGGAAAAGAAAACAAACTTTCGTGGTGGCAAGTGTAGCGTGATGTTATTTTAAGTGTTAAAATTATTGACATGGGTTGCGTGCTTGCGTTGGAAAGTTAGCACAAGAGAAAGAGGAGCTTTATGCATAATCCCTTTTACCAAGCTTTTCGTTCGAAACATCCTAAACATAGTTCAGCATCAGCATACAACCACTAGAATAGCAGTGTTCCAAACTGTAAAGCTCTTTTATTGGGTTGGGATCATTAATAACGACAACACTCATAGGTCCAGAATGTGAACCGGTAATTAAAATTTGTTTGAGAGCTCTGTTGCACAAAATGCCAACTTATCTAGAAGTGTTAAGCTGCATTTAACAGCTCACTGCCACTGCCACTGTCTTTCATGCATCACTTTATTCACCTTGGTTTTATGGTAAAAACTTTTTCGTGCTTCCTGTCCACTTCCAAGTGTTAAGTGTGACTGTCTCACACTCACGAGTTGATAAATGTTTTTGATAAAAGGTAGCAGCCCCTGTCACCTTGTATCGACGAAGATAAATTGAATGTATGCGTGGACACCACTGGGCAGTGGGACGGTGTTCAGGTTTTTACGATTAGAGTAGCATAGAAGGCTCCGGTGCGGCACGCTGGGACCACTTAATGGAATACGGTTTCATATCTGGAGGGCAATTATTTAGGTGCAATGCTTCCACAACTTAATAAAAGATAAACTTCAAAGATAGATCAGAACTTCTATAACTAGAAGAGTGGATGAGGTATATAAGTTATATAATAAAATTTTACTTTACCATTCCAGCGTTCTGTTAATTCATAAGTGGGACAGTGGGAGTGTAGAACTCCCTAAAATTAGAATTATTGCTGATAGTGGATCACGAAAGTGTGCTTGAAATCATCTAGTAGTAAGGCATGGATCTTCTTTGGTTATGCAATATATTTGACATTTCAGGGAACTCTTTTAGGCTGACATTTAAAAAATCAACGATTTTGTTCATTCAAAGTTGCATTTTGTTTGGAATGAAGACTGAGTTTCATAAATCACATTAAAAATTGACTATTAGTCATAAAAGGTCAAAGTCACACCTATCTATGGAATATATAGCGGAAATATGTCTTATGAAATATGAAATAACGAGCTGCCCTTTAGACTCAAACAGAATATTTAAGATAATATAAGTAGTCATCAACATTTTCTTAGTTGTTAAATACCTCAATACCTACAAATAAAGTTCGCTTTGCATTGAAACTCCAATACCGCTATATTTCATGAGTCTTTTTTCATGCATGACCCGAATTAAATACGTAACTTGAAGGAATAATCTCATTAGACGCCAATCCAACTGAACTCAAATGTTAATGTTCAAAATATGAATGGAGGAAAATGGGAATGTAACATATGTCGTTTGTGATGTAAGCATTTAGCACTTTGGTAGCTCAACATAAAAATCAGAATCAGTGCACCCAAAGGATGAACATAAAAATAATAACTTTAATATAAGTACTACATGAAGATTGTTGAGTAGAAAAGGTATTGTGATATAATTTATTCTGTCTAGCTTTCGAATCTAATCTAAATTCAAGAAAAAAATGCAAGACAAAGTGTATAATTTACACAATTATTTGTTAGTGATGAAAGCTTTCTACAATATATCTGCTTTAAAATAAGTCTGGAAAGAGTGTATCTGCGTAAACGACAATAGAAATATATAAGTAACTATAATGTGTATAAAAACAAATACAATATGCATTCTTATTTACTTTATTTGCATTTTTAGATTATTTGAGACACATCCGGACGTGAAAGATGTATTCATGCCTTTCAACGGAATGAAAGTTGATGAGCTCCAACAAAGCAAACAGCTACGGGCTCATGCATTAAGGTAAGCTTTATTGACATTATATTGACATCATCATGTGTGCCTGTTGTCCATCTGGTATTATCTATTCCCGGTGCCTGTTGTCCTTGTTAGAAACATCGAAACAGCCAGTACAACAACAGCGGCAGTAAAATCTTATTCACATACACGAGTAATTAATCATCACTTCCAAACTTAACATTATTGACCCAAACTTTTAAAACAAAGTTGTTGATGGCATAAAATAAATGTATATACAATAGGAAAATAAAGATTACTACTTGAAAAATTTGTCAAATTGTCAGCCTATCATTTTTATGAAATCGGGTCCTGCAGTTAAATACTAAAGCATTCTTTGCTTGACATAAAGACATTTTTACTGATAATAACGATGAATAAAAAAAATTGGTTAGTTTACTACAATAGTCAAAAGTACAAATAACAACGTCTGCATATGCATTACTTCAACATTTACAACTTCCGTACGCAAGTGAATATATTCCATCTTTAAAAGCAATTCTTATTTTCATAACATGACTCCAGTTCCTGGAATGATTCATTCAATGGTTGAATTATAAGATGAAATGTTTGTCAATTTTTCGATTTTACCGTTAAAGGAATTAAAAGTTGTTCAAGCGAAAATTTAATACCCTCAGTACTAAATTAATGAAAGCAGCAGTAGTAAAAATATCGTTTAAATGACAATATGTTTTCCAACAATTCTGCTTTTCAGAATTTTGTCAACTTGTACATCGTACTCGTGCACCAAATTTGGGGGAAATGAATATATATTTTGCATAGTAAGCTGAAATTAGAAATTGGCGATGTTCACACGCATAAATTTTAAGAGTTTTCTTGGCAAGTTTTATTTTGTTTCGTGCATTCATTCACAGTCACACATGACTGATTTTTTTTGGTTCGGTGGGAAAGGTGAAAATTTAGCATGGTAAACTGGGATATAATAATAATAATATCTCTGGAGATTGCAACTTTTTCCATTACAAGTGGATAATTGGGTTCTTGGCTTTCCCTTCTTCAGTTCCACTTTTCTACTCTTTCCCCCTGAAAGAAAACTTCTGAGTATTTGAATTCCCTGTGTCTTTTATAGAGGGCATTTACCTATTTAATATGTTTTGTAAAACTCAAGATTACGTTATGCTCATAAATGCGGGTGATAAGGCGGGGGAATTTTCTATTCTAAAGAAACAACTTATGACAACCACACTAGCATGCCAACAATGAAAGGATGAAGCACATTGATGGCATCCTTGTTCTTATCACCACATTCACGTTCTCTCAATAGAGGTCCGTGGCATAAAAAAAGAAAGCGTCTGAAGAGTACTTTCGTCAGAAAGAATGAGGGCATTGAAACGCAATAAATGTATACTTTTTGAACACGAATTTGTAATAACTACTTCATCTATAATGATATCAACCTAATGCTTATTGTTCTGTAATAAAAGGAAGAGGGTTGCATTTGTGACAAGCTCTGGGCGAAAAGTCTCAATGGCGTTCTTCCCAAAATAACTTAACCTACCTGAGCAAAAATGCGAATGAGCGTTTACAGCGACAGCAATAATCATAACCTAGCGAAACCAAGCACAATTACTACATCAAAATCAGATGAGATATCCACCATCGTCAAATTCTGCCACGCCCAGGAAAAGATGAATTCGGTATCAACTTCAAATCGTTTCTTCTTTTCGTCATCCTTGTTACTTAAAAGTTAAACAAACTCGCATTCGCATCGTCTAAATAAATTTTCAAAGACAATCAATTATAGATAATTTAGATTCATTGGAATCATGAGGCATTGCTCTTTAGTACAACAGTTAAAATGTAGTCATTTGTTCATTATTTTTTTGTGGAAATAATTATTACTAAACTCATTTATTTGATAACACTTCAAAATAACATAAGGTTAAGAAGTCTGATATGGGCATCTTTTTTAATTTGTTCAAATTTTTACGCAAAACAAGCATTTATGTAGCGGCATGCGCCTATTTTTATGCTAGTGTAAATATATGAAAGTTGTTTACTTTCTTCATTGCACCACTATTCTGTCACAACTCTTACATTTTCATTTGAGTTGAGTTTTCATCTCATAAGAAACTTACCATGGATTAAAAACTGCTTCGTTAATGCCTTATTTTATGCGATGGATTATTTTCGTGTTTTCTCTTCGTCTCGATTCAAGTAAAGGTTAGCACATATTGTGACTAGTGATTATAAACACCATTTAATGATAAAATATTCCTTGCTTTTTTGTAGAGTGATGGGGTTCGTCCAGAAAGCAGTGGCTCGACTTGACGAAAAAGAGAAATTGGACAAGCTACTAGAAGAGCTGGGAAAGGCTCACTTCTATTACGGCGCTCCAAAAAAGTACATCGATGTAAGTAATAATATACTAAAAAACTATTATTAATGGACTCATTTCGAAAGTCTTTATCATGCACGGCAAAGTTTGGGTTAGGTATTTTCATTTTTCATTAGGTAATCCTAGTAAGAACAACGTGTTAGCTATTTCTTCAACATTCTTCCATTTCTTACATGTACTAGTATATTGTCTCTCACTCTTGATGAAGGAATACTTCAGCATTTCTCTTTGTTAGCCATCAAAAGCATGTACTTAAACGCTTGTGAGAAGTGGTTAGTGTAATTATCTTCTTGCCTGCTTGTAAACATGAAGACTCTGGATCCTTTGGACGGGGATCGACATTGATGTTTATATATCTTCTGTTGGATTGTTAATATCATTTCATTTTCCTACACTTCAATACCCATACTTCAATTCAATTTCACCCAGAGATGTAATGTGATCAGTGGAAACTGTGCATTATTTTTCAGATTTCTTTTTCTACTAAAAACTTCATTGTATGTAATCATGTAAAAGTGTTGCTGTAAAAAGTGCACAAAGGGTTTTTATTATCATTTGTGAAACTTATCATTATATCAGATATTACTTTTTATTGCATTATTCGGAGCTTTCTGTAGTTGTCTCTAAAGAATTGCATTCTTCTAGTTTTAAAGTTTTAATTGTATTGCGACAAAGCTTAATAGTGGCTTCGCCTGCAATAATGAATACTATGCATGTGCATGACTGTGAATTGCAAATATTCAATACAATCATTACTTCTACATAAGGTACCAACGTATTGGATTAGAATGGGTGAATTATTACAAACACTTTTTCCCAAAATAGTTACCATATAATGGCAATCAATTGTAAGGGCGGTTGTTGTAAAAACGGTAAAGGTAACATGAGCTGAAATATTGTTCAAGACATCATAACGACACACCAACATTGAAAAGAGGAGAACAAGGGTGCCATATATTTTACCCATCCATACTTGTAGTTTCATCCATAAGCAAATGTTAGATGCTACTCTGGAAATGAGAGGAAGGTCAGAGATGAGCATTTGATCTTCGTCAACGATCTTCTAATCAAACGGATTCTCTTGAGTCCTTTTCCATCATAATGCTTTATTTAACCCATTTACGATAGACTTCCCTCTTCATTTTCCCGTTTTTCTCCACCTTGTTTTGCACACATATGAAGCATACATTCACAACAAATTCCGTCCGTCCGTTGTTACATTTTTGTTGATACTACTTCCCCATATTGTGTTGTGGTGAATCGGTGAATGTGATAAAAATTTCAATAGAACAATAAATATAAATTGAGTTCTTGTTCCCAGCGGAAAGGATCTAGATGAGTAGCGCATGACAAGTTGGGTTATTTCAGTTTCTTAAACTTACAAATTATTAATACTTACCGTAAATATTCATGTAACGGACAAATTTTACTCAAAATGTATTTGGAAAAATATTGTAATCTGTCCCGTCTCGCAGGTAAAACGTTTAAATCAATAGTACGTACCGTACCGCTTCGCTTGGCATAAAAGGGCCCAGACATCGAATTGTATTGTGGTCCAGTCCATGCTACATTTATACCTCTGACTTAATTCCCTAGCATTCAGCATTTAAGTTACTAAAATCTAAAAAATGACAATACTTTCAACCGTTGTATAGAAGTAACCGCCTGTGAATATACCGCCCCAATTTAAGCCTTTAAAT
>JAHZNE010002763.1:0-18978 GCA_027744055.1 Callyntrura sp. NNG-2020 | reverse complement strand
ATATTCCATAATATCCAGTCATTTAGCAAAGTAAATTCGTAACCAAAAAATCTATACAATTCAAAAAATTTAAGTACAAGGTAACTTCTATATAATCGTTTAATAGACCGCTGCATTGTTTTACACACATGCAGACGACAACCGTCTTCCGTCATTGTACAACCCCGCAACACAATCCCCCCACCCACCCCTCTTTGTTTTTATAACATCGTCGTCATAGCCAGTGTGCCTGTCGATTTCTGTCTATAGAAGCCACTTGTAAGCATGCACCACCATCACCACACATTTACCACGAATCAACAAAATAACACGGGATGTGGCAAAGAGTATCACGCAAATTGCACCGTCTACGATCGACAAAAACATATATGTTAGCTAAAAGACATTATGTCAGTTCATGCGTATGTGCAATATGGTGTGCCTGATAAAATACAAAAACTCCATCTCCCACAGTAAGGGATGGCAACAATACCGTCGTCGTCGTCGTGCCCACCTCTCGTCGTTCCTATACTATCGTTTTTACTTGCAACAAACAGCTCGCACAGACACACACACAATCTTTAAAAAAGCCAGGAAGCTCTTGTCATTTTTCCCATGCAGCACAGCATTTACAAGTAGGCAAGAGCATGGCCGCTGGCTAATATGAGTTTTCCTTGTGAAAGAAAGGGAGATTTAGAGGAAAAAAACGAACATCATCTTTTTCACAAAAAATGATCACTTAAATGTTTTGAGTCATCATCATAATAATTTTGATCTGCTTCTCTGTATTTGTTCCCAGCTAACCATGTTATTGTTCTCTACACAACGACTTTCATGTTCGCCTCTGTTGTGTTATTATGGTGGTGGTGGTGGTGGTGGTGAGGGTTTCTGAAATTCTCCTTCTCTTTGTTATGTACTTTTCATCATGATCTCACAGGCCAGGGTTGGACGTTGTATAATAATACGGATGGGTAATGCGCCAGAATGAACACGGTAGTAAGCGTCCACCACCAACGGCTTAGCACAGCAAGATACGAACAATTGTACCACCACTAGAAACACCAGCAGCAAAGAAGAAGAGTGACTTGTGTGGTGTGTTTACTATTACCCCTTGTGTTTGTGTCGTGTGGCAGTTACTCTGCTGTTGAACGTCCCAACTGTCAGAACACAAGCAAGTTAGTCAATCTTTTTTTCGGGGATAATAATACAAGTAAAAAAGAGGCAAGAGAGGGTTGTTTGTTTGTTGTAGTGGTAATGACTCTCCTCAAGCCTTGGGAGGCACCCGACCAAACCATTCTGATTGCCTTTAACTCGTTGAGAAACCGTGAAAATCCTCATTTTTTCTTTCTAAGGGCTAGTGATAACACGTGTGGTTCCTAAGTGGTTCCTGTCTCTGCGTCACGAATTTATCGAGTTATTCCAAGGCATCCAAAAAGTAGGACGTGTTGTGCCGTAGGTGCACTACTACAGTAGTCCAAGTAAAGAGAAATAATTTGTTTCTTGTGTCGGGAAACCCTTTCATCATCTTCGTTGTTATAGTATCACGGAGATCGAACTTTTGAAGATTTTTTGCGGGGCGTTGAAAAGGGTGACAGTTATTTAAAGTTGAGAGAGAAAAAGATACATGGTGGGTGAAAAGTCTTCATTTTTTTCGTCGAAGAAATAGATTTGCATGGGCATTTGTACGGCACACACCAGTAGTTCGTAGTGCAGCTTTTCACTTACAAGTGCAAGAAATATCCCTCTAGTGAAAGTGACAGACAGATAACATTTGTTTTCCCCCCTAAAAGTTTTACCAATGTCAGAGAAGATATGAAAGCATGTGGGAAAAAGTGGTGAAGTAAAACCCAGTAAATCCTTTTCAGACAAGTAGAGGAGGGAGAAAGTAATAGTTTGTTGCGAGTATAAGACGAGAGAAGAAAGAGACATGAAAAATTACTGTCTGCAGAGTAACGGTGTGTGAGCCACTGGATTACAAATTGTACAAGCAGTAAGAATATTATCAGATTATCCGTATAAAAGTCGTTTTTATAAGTTACGTGAGTATAAACCCCACTAAATGTGTGGAATGAACGAGGAAACACCAATTTCTTCGGGTATGGAGACAGCAGAAATCTCAGTGGATAGTAATCAGTCCGACAAGACCATGCATCATCACACGTGTTCCCCTCTTTTAAATTTCTCCATTTCCAGACTTCTTAGTGGTGGAGGTGATCGACAAAATAATAACCATATCCCAAGTTCGAAGCATTCCTCATCCCATCATCATCACCGACACACCATTCACTATCATGGAACTCAACGTGACCCCGCCGACGAAGTGGAAGATGAAAGACTGGAGGGTTCATCCAGACGAGGGTCTCGGGGACAAAGCAGATCTCCGAATCCCATGGAGCATCTAGACGAATCTGATTCAGACGTGGATGTCCGAAACGAATCTGACGAATCCGACGTGGAAATGGATGACGTCGATGATAACTGTAGTAATAATAACAATAGCAGCATTGGCAACAACAACAATCGGACTGGCTCTAGTGGTAGTAAATCTGTGGATCATGACGACTACCGACATGGTTCACCCGAGAGTAAAACTGGGGATGGAGACGGGGAGAATTCTAACAGAAGCACGCCAGATTCTCAAAATGCCCATAGTATGCTACAGCAGCATCCGCACCTACAGACTCAGCTTCACGGCGGTGTCGGCGACTTACGCTCCAGTGTAGAAAATTTGAGTTCGAATGGCAATAACCATGATAGCCTCACAAATCCTGCTGGTCAAAATGCCCTTGGCGGTGGTGTCAACCCATTTCCGGTGTTTGGCTACAGCTCCATATTCCTCCCCAATTTTCCGTGCCCCATCACTTCTCCTAATCAAGTCATCAGGGTTCCAGCTCACCGACCCATGTCCAATTTTCAACTGTTTGGTCAGTCTGCCCTGGGACAACATGGTCCTCTAGACTTGAATGCGACACCGCTCTTCAGCAATTTTGACCCTAGGAATTCGCTGCTTCTCAAAGACAGATTACACGGTGAGAACACATTACTGTATTTAACAAGTAGACTTACCTCCGCATAAAATCCTTATTGCGCGCTCGTTTTGTCCCAACATTTTTCTCTCTCAGTCATCATCAATTGCATGAGACAAACGTGAAAGAAAAATAAAATACGCATCTCCATACTACATTGGTATTGGTACTCGCCTGCATTTGTAGCGCATTTCCTAAAAGCATTATTATCACCGTGTATCTTACGTAAGCATACGAAGCGTGCACGACGATAGTTTTTGATAATATGAAAATAAAGAAGCATGACTTCATCCTTAGTACCAGTCTCGTACCGCTCTACTGCACTCAATAATAGTTTTAGTACATAAAGTAACTTCTCAATAATTCAACATCCCATGAGATTTCAGATGATACTTAAATGGAAATCAATCGCGGAAAAATTGCTACTACTAGCGTCGTTCCTAAAAAGATCTCTCTCGTTTATCGTTTTACCATTTTCCCCTTGAACATCAAAGAAGCCAAGAACCGAAGAAAGACTGGCTGGAGTCGCCGCGCGTATTATCGAGCTGCGATGCTGCGTGTCGTTTCTGTGTACTTTTCCGAAGTAATAAAGTATTCTGCATCTGCCTGTCTCTAACAAGTTAACAAAGCGAAACATTTTTATGTACATCAACTTACTTTTTTCAAGAAGCTTCTATATCCCAGCAAACTTTTGCATACTAGTTAGTAGTTAGTATTTCCCCTCATGTTATTATTATTTTTATTATTATTATAGCAGATCGTTGATGTAGTAGAACATGTACGACGGAAACCTTGTGTATTTCGTTTCGTCTCTTGGCACTTTATGTCATTTGTCATTTTTTGTCCTGTCACTCCTGTCAGATATGTGTGGTGGTAGTACCATCATACCCTGTCGAATTCTTTACCTATCCTTCGTCGTGATAGGTGGGAGACAACGAGGCAAAACCGAGGTTGGTGGTATTTAAAGGTACCTGCTGCAGCTAGTGATAAAGATGCATCGTACTAATAAAAACGGAAGTACGATTGCACGGATGGTTAAACAAAAGAATTGAAAACTAGAAATATATTTGGCAACTTTTGTAGTAGTGACTATTTTAACTTGTTTTCAGGTAGTTATGTTGAAGAGGGGTAGAAAAGGAAGGTGAAAAAGTTTGTTAGAATAAGTAGATATAAATGGATACCTGCCGTCAAGTCGACATGATTTGGAGTAATTTAGCATTAAAATGGTGACGTTTTCACAGACGTTGGTTATTGTTTTCAACAATTTATCTACATAAATGCTCGAGTTTGTCGCAATATGCAGGATTTTTTTGTACCTATACATATTTTACCGCTTTTGCATAAACTGATTGATATAAATTTATCCGCTCGTGTGGAATACGAATGTTTCGTCTCCTGGGAGTCGAGACAGGCCTACAAAAAGAATAACTAAGAAAATCCATTTTGTTGATGAATTTATATCAATATTCGTTATTATTATTATTTTTGTTTACACAGCGTAGCGATCATAAAGCATGTGCATCCACCATACTAATAAATAATAGCTATATTTTAGTGGCAATATCAAACACATCGATATATTTTCAAGTTGGCTATAGTTTACTGGCGTTTTTGTTGTCTTTTGTGTAAACGCAATTATCCTCAAAGTGTAGATAGATAGTGGTGGCATATTTGAAACCTTGGTTGGCATGGCGTAACTGAATGATGATGATGATGATATCGACAATGTTGGTTAGCGAATTGAATGCAAAATAATTTACTAGAAAAAGCATTATTTTGAAGGAGTCAGTCTGATGATGGAAAATATAACGATATATTTTATGACCATTTTGCGGTTAATGCGACATGTCTCTTGTGATTTTTTTCTCGTTATTATTATTCATGGGAGCAAATAATCCGTTTTATTGTGGTAAAAGATGAGGCAAATGGATTGTGCTAAAGACAATTATGCAGCATTACTATTACACGTTTCTTTATTTGTGATCCCGTAAACAACAATAAAGTAGTTGTATGGTCTACAACTCATTTTAAAATCTTTTCAATTTCGTTGTCGTAATAAGATGCGGAAGGTCAGAGGAGCGTGTTAGCACATTACGCTGGGTTGTGTTTTGTGGCCTTACTGTAGACTTATGTATTTCATGTATCCAACACAGATACACACACATACACATGACCACCACGACTAAATGACAGCAGTAGTAAGTAGGAAATATGGTGAAAAAGTGCAATAAAAGTGGTTAGTATACAGTGGTGCTGGTGACCTGTGAGATGATGGGAGTCATGAAACTGCTCATTATCATGAAGAATAGGGGCAGAATGTTATTATCTTGCAAAAACCTCTTACTGTACTATGAAAAATATTTTACTACTTGAGATATACGCTTACGCCATATTATTTAAAGTCTACCAGAAAAATCATTACTTGCGCACACGACTCGTCATATTCCGGTCATATATGATTATTATTACTTATTACTATTCTCACTGTCTTGGAACGAAAGGGTTCATAAAAAAGGATTGCGCGGACGGGCTTACGCAAACTTTAATGCTTCTTGGTGTGGGAGGATGGGATACTGATATAAGAGAATTACTCGTTGTTGTTACATGGATTATGATACAATTAGCATAGTACATATACGACAATAAATCATGTCTGTCAAGTATAGTATCACAATGTCTGAAACTTTGCATATTCGAGGACATTCCGTAAAAAATGCTGATGATCGTGCGACAATTGTTTCTCCAAATGGAATGTTTCGCGAGACAATGTTTTATGGAATTTGGCAAAATTGTGAGCATTCTTTCCTCAAACTACACCTCATTGAAGAAGAAAAAAATCCAAGAAGAATCTACGAATTTGCATACAATACAAATATAATGACCAGTCAATGTTTTAACTTGAGGAAGGTCAATATATATGCATACATTCATCATAGTTGAAACATAAACATTTTTTTGTTGTGGAAAGTTGGCAAGCTCACTAGCACATAAAGAGAAAAGAAGTATTGTATATGTGTGCTATATAACCCGCCTCTCATTTTAAATACATGATGAGTACATGATCACGTCAGTCTTTTATTTTTGGCAAGCCTATGGATCCCATTAATTTGATACTGATTTGTCTGCCTCTTTTTACCCAGTTATCTAAAAAACGTTGCACCATTTAGAGGCAAAACAAGACAGCTTTTAAAGAATGAGACAGACAGAAAGATCGTCGTGGGGATGACGATACCAGCGAAAGAGTTAAGTGGTTTTTAAAAGATTCTCGTCTCTGTTTCTCTCTTTCATAACGCCATGCATCATCATCACATCAGCATCATCATCACCTCAAACGTACTCGACACATATTACGCTCGCTCTTATACAGTAACACTCCGCTGAAGTACCAGTCAAAAATAAATGTGATGATGAGAAATGGTGATGCTGATGATTGGGGGACATGCCGCATTTATTTATATTTTAAAAACTCTTTTTTTGTCTCGCGACTAGCATGAGCAGACTCAACGTTCTTTTAACGTAATCATTGTAACAATAGGAGTAAAAAGCTTGGCGACATGATGATACGAAGTGTTTAAGTGACATGGAAAGACCATTAGGGCAACTAATTACGCACGGCGCGGCAGCTTCTCCAAGATGATGAATGTAGTTACATACCTGTACGTGTGTATATATGATAATAATATGCCCATCATACACGATTCATTCAATATTCGACAATATTATGTATGTTGTAAACTTGTAAAAAAATTGTAGGAGTGTACTTACACCTTTACCGAGCACATGCAGACTTAAAAGCCGAAAATGAGGATTGAATCTTGCAAAAGGTAACATCATCAGCAGCATGTACTACTAACGCTTTTCCCTCACCACCATCACCACCACCACTCACACGAAAATTAACAACGCAACGTGAGAGAAGATTCCGTTTGGTTTCCTCTCGGTTGCCGTTTCAAATGTGTGTGTATGCTCAAAGGGGAAATATTTTTGACTTTTTAACTCGTTTCATCTCCGCAATGAGTAGTAGTGCAGGAAAAACCTTTTTCGGACACTACATGTAAGTTACGTTGGTGGTTGCAAGAGGAGAGGGATATTGTAAAACTGGAAGGCTTCTGTGCATCCCGACGTAGTCTGCAAGTAGCATAGGATGGCGATGATGAAAATGCACAGCTCTTGCTCGTCGCCTGTGCACATTACCCCTTATCATTTGTTGCGTCAAAAACCTTTTGTTTGTTGCTTGCTAAGCACTCCTTCTTACTCCATTACATGTAATCAGACATTACATCACAAGTTAAGATGTAAGACGGGGAAAGAAAAGGAGAGGCTTGCTTATCTATTCTTAGTTGAGATTTTGACTGATGATGAACCCTTTCTAAATGGACACAAAAGGTATTTGTTTTTTAAATAAACATAATATCAGTGTGGTGTCTCTAGGTGGCATCCAAAAATATATAGCCATATATAAATGCATGAAGTGATTGGTGGTGGTACTTTGTGCGTGGTGATTACTCGTTTATAGAGTAAGCGTCTAAATGATGATAATCACAGCATCGTTACATAGATCTCGTGTTTATTTAACCCTGCCACTTATTCTGTTAGTTGTGAGTATCCTCGTACTTCTCCATTCTCTACTGGGGAAACTTCCGATGATAGAATGATATATTATTCACCTAGTAGGATCAAACTTTAGAATTGTGCAGGTAATAAGGTAATAAAATAGAACATTAACTCATTCTGGATTCGTGAGGCCTCTTGATCTATATTTAATTCTATGGTATGACTGTTTGATGGTAACCAGATAACCGAATCATAACTACTGAGAGTAGGCACATATTATTAAATAATATTTACCTACTTGCACGGCAGCAGTAGTACACCTGTCCACCAGGGAACATGGTGCATAATGAGCACAACACACATATTACCTAATACTTTGCTTGGCCATGTAGTCATTAATCTAACGGTATACTGTTGAAGGAGAGAAACTAACTGGTGCAAGTATATGGGGATGTTTACGTCGTCACCGTAAATAAGTTTGAAGTAATGGAGGAATAAGTAGGTGGAGAGTTTATCTCTGTTTTTAAATTTAATACAGAGAATTTGGTCCAAATAGTTTTGTCTTTATAACGACGCGAGGAACGACATTGTCAATCATCACCATCTATGACGCTCCTTTTAACAATTTCCCTGTTTGTGTTTGAGAAGAAGGAGACGAAGAAGGTAAATTAAAAATGGGTCTCGTCAACTAAACGACAAAGTGAGACGTCACCGCAATATCTCACCTGTACAGGTGAACACATAAATATGTACACTAGCAGTATCATACTTTTTGGAGAGAATGCTTTTTTCTACGCGTTATCTTTATGAACCTCTAAAAATGTTCACAGCAATGCAACCCTTTTAAAAGAAAAATCACTTAAAATTTTCTCAAAAATATGCGTTGTATTTGAAATAGAGCGACGAAGGAATGTTAAATACTCCATTGTTATGTCATAATGAATTATAACGACACATCGTAACATACAATTAACAATGCTAATGAATGTGAATTCAAACAGGAATTTTAATCTTTCATCTTTCGTATGAGCCAGTCAGTCATATATGCAAGTATTAATTGCACGACGTACGATACATCTCATATGTAGCATATATGCATAGTGATGAAACGGAATAACGGAAGCAATGCGTTTTTAATTTTGCCTATCGTGACACATTTATTCTTCTCTGTACTTTGGCAACCAATGAAAAAAAAATTTTTTTTACAGAAAACCAAAATTTTCATAGGTGTGTACACATTTCAACTATTGTACAGCGATAGTACATATTCGTATGAACGACGCAACGCAGCACGTTACCAGAGATTTTATTGATATTATAGTGTGGTCAAGCCTTTGTAGCTGAAAAAGGGTGGAAACACCTTTGCGTGGCTCATGCAAAAAATGGATCGAGAACAAGGAAACCAAACGGAAATGGTCGGTTTTCTTACGAAAGCTCATAATAAGTAACTCAACTGCACACGTTAAAAAAACTAGTACAAAAAAAGTTTCAACGACTGTGTAATTATGGTCTTTTTGTATTATGTAGCTTATAAAAAGTGGTAACCTTTCTGTAAACTCAGATGGCATGTATGACATAAAGGAATGATAGAAATTTTCATTATGAATTACACAAATCACCTTTCTCTCTATAATTTCGTGGTGTCCAACTTTGCTTCGTCATTTGCATGCATCAAAGTTATTTTACCCTTGTTAATGATTACATAGGTGTGTACTGCCACGGGCACACTTACTTTTTGATGATTCTGCAAAGGCCGTTATTACTTATTTGGGGTACTTTGGAACGTTTAAAAAAAATCATACATGCTTTTGTTTTCCTTCCGCCCTTACATGTAATGCATTTTATATGTAATGTTGCACAACGCCCCATAGCAACTATAACAATGCTAGCAGGCACAGGTAAAAGCAAGCGTGCCTAGGACAGTACATTACTTAAAATATGACGTATCACTACTTTTAACTACTTTAAAGAATACACAGTCATTGTTTGAATTTGCAGCAACTTATTTAGAGCACTACAAACTATAAAGAACAATGAGCACGGTTGCTCAATTGCCATTTTTACAGTAATTCCTAGTTATTACTAAGCAAAGCATAGTACAAAAAAAAACTTTTAATTGACCGTTCATTTATTTTGTAAGCAAGTCTTAGACCATACTGCTACACGACAACTTAAGTTAGGACATAATGCAAATATTCAGCTCTTAGAGTTATATTAACATTTCTTCAGTTGCTTCAATGGATATATAATTCAATACCGACGGCGACGACGACGACGACGATGCGATACATGGTATAATCATGCATTCCACAACATGTCAACCCCACAGTTAAACAATATCAAAACAAGTAGCAGTAACACCTGCATAATACATGCAAACAAGATTTATCTATATGTTAAACGTTGCCTGTAAAAGGACTTGCTTGTGTGGGCACGCACACCATGCCTCCCCTTTTAAAAGCAAATAAAATGGTTACAATAACACATTTACAAGTCTTTCAAGAGTGTTGCCAACAGGCGTATCAATCCACCAAACTCAAACACAACGGCTGGGGCATACCTGTGTGTAAACTTAAACACCAGATCTTATGAGGAATGAGGTATGATTCAAAGTTCACTCGAAAATAGAAAAAAGAACTTCGAAAGAAACTGTTTAAAAAATGTTGCATCGGACGTACTTCATGCAGTTGCATCATGTACAGTTTTGTTGATGCATACTTAAAATACATAGAAAAATTATTTGCTTTCCTTTTGCTTTCAAAGAAAACCTGCATGTTCTTGCGTATTGCAAGTAATTAAGTTTCCTTTAATTAATTGGCATTACCCGGGAAGTAAGACCTTGATTAGCGTGCATTGTGCAACAAATTACGTGCACAACAAATACAGCAGTAAAAGACCACGCTATTGGATCAACAAGGCACGACTTTTTTGTTGAACTTGTTTGGTGAATTACCAGTTTTTGTAGTAGTACGTATATATATATACAGGGAGGAACACAGTCTCTTCTGACAAGCAACCTGACACAATAAAAAATACGAAACATAATGATAGTGTAGCCGTTGCACATGCAGTACATCTTAAGGCGACGATAAGAAAATAAAAAAAAAGATCATGAAAAATTGAACGAGGTGGGCGGGTGATAATTACGTACTGTTTATGCTGACTGCAGCCACCTATTTCTGATCTACGCAAGTCGTCCAGACGTATTCAACCAAATACTGCAAAAATAATAATAATAATAATAATAATAATAACGTTTACGATGATAAAAGACGGAAAGTTCCTATTTCTTTAACACGAACGTAAGTACCACCAGTTTTACCGGTTCCACCGGACTCCAGAGCTACTGCATCCTCGTGGTAAGAGCAAGAAGCGTGGAAGAAACACAATTTGCCCAAAATTTTCACAGAAAATGATGATTACCTTTACTTTTCGGTAGTCAGGATTTTTTCGAGATCATACTTGCCTGCCTCTGTATATGTGTGCCTGCCTGTTTCCCAATCACACTCACACAGCCGACTTTCAAAAGTGGTAGTTGTTATTTACCCTCACGATCATCATTGCCGTCGTTATTACCATTACCATTATGATCTCTCACTCCTTCCAAAGGCCATTGTATGAACAGAAATAAATAATAAAATAGTTTACTTCACTGCTTGTTGCCGATCAACATGATCAATATCATCATCTTTACTGTGAGACAAGACAATACTGTTTGCTTAGCTTCGGCTTCACACACACGGCACCGCACCGGTGACTGGAGTTTTAAGAAGGCGTAAAAGTGAGAAAAATGGGGATAGTTGAGCTGATACAGACACACAATAGTTCATTCTTTTGGAGAAAAAAGTTGTAGGTTTGAGGTATCATTAAAATCCATGTATGTACATGCCGTGACGACAACTACTCCTTTACTACCAAGGAACTTTTTTGAAAGTAAACTAGGGAGAGAGAGAGAGAGAGGGGAAGGCAGCGAGAACTGAGCTATCGTGCAAACGCACATCTTTATAATAAAATATTATTACATCAAGTTGGCATTATTATTATTATTATTATTATTACTTGTATGACTGGTACGAACTACAACGACCAAATCATATTATCCCCCTTACACAATACCTAATACGTAATGTATACATACATGCGTTTTTCCACAGAAACATCACCGACTAGGCTATCAATCATTTTTGCCATCTTCGCATTATTACCTCATCAATCGTGTTGTTAGAAAAATGAGCTGTTTAATACAAACATACAGTCAGCTAGGCGCTATTCAACACGGTGCAGAGGCAGTGTGTGCGTTGTGCTTGTATCACATTATCGCTCCAGGTGCACAGATAGACGCTCTCCAAAATAATGTACGGAGAGGAGAGGAAATAAAGTGCAGAGCAGAGACCTATTTTTTTATTGATGATGGTGATTGAGCTTTAATATAATATTACAGCATGTCTCAATGACGAGGAACGTTTCTGGTGTAGTGAGATGCAGTTAACATAATTTGTTTGACGAAATGTCAGGTGCCAACATGATATTTCATTCAGTGATGCATGTTACCTTGGTAATGAGTAATGTGTAACCACTTTGAACTTGACGTAACTTGTTCAGAGAAATAGGCTGTATTAATAACAGTACTAATATCCATATTTTTTATGTGTTCTTGTGCAGGAGACAAACAGCGGAGGAAAGAGAAGCGGAACGACAGGCAGCTTCTCGACTTATGATCTCTTTGCAGGCAGAAGCTCTTTCTAAGAATGTGTATGCAAGTGATGGAGGACCACCCGGACCACGTCCTGGATGGGCTCCGCCGCCACCTTCTCATCCAGCAGGTGTGGGAGCACTAGCTGCAGCACAAGTGGCAGAATCTCAACTGTCACCAAATCGAACATCCCCAGAAGTCAAATATTTGCAAATTACGTGTTGATCACATATTCTCGAAAATGTAATATCTCGCATAAAATAGATTTAGCGACTATATTTATAATTATTATTATCTACCACATAGTATGTACTTATTGTTAGTAATATTTTTCAGAGAAACACTACAACAATACGAATGTTATGCAATTTGTTAAAGAAAGTGCAAGTCCCATTTATATATAATTGTCAATACATCTTCTCTGTACATTATTCAAAGTATTTGGCTTTATGATGCATCGCTACTAGTAAAACAAGATGAAGGGGTACTTTTTCCAGGAATATACTCTTCAATCGCCATTTGTTTGCTTCGTCGACCTTTGCTTTAACATAGTAATATTGTAGCTTTAGCTTGTACTTGTAGCTAGTAGTCCAAATAATGAGTTCAAACGAACCTTGCGTAGTTTTAATTCTAAATATACATCGTATCGTAAGTTAATGTTATCGATATACTTGTCAGTCTTGAAAATGCGCACGTGTGTGTGAGTGTGCGACTTTAGTAATTTATGGAGAGTTTAGAGCAATTTTAATTGCGACATTTAAAAATAATAATGACGAAATTGAAATTATGTTTAATTTAACTTTCGTCATCATATTTTTGATTGTGACGTTTCGATGTTTTTGACGTTCCTTTCATGCACACTAAATATGACGAGATTTAATTTTATGATCGTATGCATGTATGTTGTTAGGATTGTTTATTGTTTCACGTAGTAACAATTACTAAATACATGACTCTCAAAGCTGTATGTAAATATGTGTATATATGACGTCAAAGTAAATTTTGTACACCTGAAAACGCTACCGTATGAAATTTAGATGTGTTAAAAAAGTTAGTGTACAGTTATGTACATACATAATACGTAAGGTAAATTTAAAGCTGTAGAATAACGTAAGTTACCATTTTCATGGTTTGACCAAAAATATTTCCCCAACTATACATTATGTATGAATCACAACGGAGGCGTAGTGCATGTATTTTAGTTTTAAAAAGATAGTAATTTATTAATACGGTGATTAGAAAGAAAAATAATAGGTACAATAGCGGTAAATTTGTTTGAGCTGAGTACATTACTCATTTTTCAAACATCAAGCATGAGTGAGGGGATGAAATACAACATTATAGATCCTCAAGAAAGTGTGAAGAAACATCAGAAGTCCCGGTCCCGGTGCATTCTTTGAATGAACATGTGCACAATGACACTATGACATAAATACGAGTAAATTTTAACAAATATTTACTTATAAATAGGCTAATTACATTATATATATTAAATTGTATGTGTATCATATCAAAGGTATATAACCACCATTATTGTGCACGTACCTATAGTAAAAAGTTACATGATGTAAAAACATTCTCAAATCTAAAATAGGAAACGTAAGCATTACCAAATTGTTTAGTTCTATACACACCGTAGTTAATATTTTATGAAATTAAGCCTACCTAATGTTATGTACAATCAAATTTTGAAAGAGTTTCGCTATAATAAAAAACATGTAAACAATAAAATATAAAACAACATAAAACAACATAAAAGTATTTGACAAACTTTTTCACACTTTTGAACTCGTCGGGACGAGGATCTTGGAGTTGGAACCGCAACTATCTGGCGTTGACTTTTCTATAAGAGGCTTTTTATGACATGGTAAAAACACGTGACTAAAAACAATAAATAAAAGCGACAAAACTTAATAGAGCATGTTTTGTCGCCCATTACCAATTATATATGGGATGCATTTGTCAGAAAAATAAGGAACTTTACGGACAATAATTTAGTTTTTTATTTCAAATTTACAAATTTAATTTAAAATACAAAGTCAAACTTTAAATTTTAAGTATCATGTCAAGTGGCAAACGTTAAATTAGACTACATTAAATATTACAACGCATATAATATGTAAGGTAACTATTTTACTTAAGAGACTTCGCGCAGAGTAGTTGGTTGAACATGGGAAAGGCAAATTTTCTTGGACATAATAGGTACAAAGTCATGTCATAAGATTGTAAAATAAATAATTCGGTTCAAGAAAAACGACAGGACCAGCAACTGATTGAACATCTTCGTCAGTTGCTAAAATTAACGAAATTATTGATTAGCAGTAATGAATTTTTAAGGCTGTAGGGCCATATTTTTTAAGAAGTTACAGGCGACATGCTGTTACATATTAGATTATACTGACATATTTTTGGCGAAGTAAATATTCATCACACACAACACAATACCAAGAGGGATGCAATACAAAAAATACGCACCGCTACCGCTACATACTTGATGCGTACTACGTAACGTACCTAATACAATGGTACATTTTTACATGGTGACTCACAGTGCAACGGAGAGAGCAAGAACCAAAACACCACCTGAACCTTACGGTAAGATCCTTACCCTACCTTTTTGTGAAACCCCTCGACAGCAAATTTTGTTATGAATGAATGAATGGTCTTTAAGGGTTTCCATTGTTGCTCTTTTGTAAATGGTATGAAATATTTACAACGAAACAATGAAGGCTCACACAATGGTAACTAAGAGTTACGGAAGGGGAAATGATGCTTAGCAGTTTAAATAGTTCTTGATGATTAAACACACTTCTCATTAAGGAATGTTAAAGTTCAGTTAATTTGCTACCAATTATCGTATCATAGCATCGATGGCATCAGTTTTTAAGATTCAAATTCGGTTGAAAATGTAAAAAAAGACAATTTTTATTAGATTCCATCTTGAAAACTACTACATGATTTTGATGGTAAATTTGTAGCAAATTAATTAACCTTAAATATTCCTAAACCAGAATTGCGTTTAAACAAGAAATATTTAAAATTACTGAAACTCGGTTCCCCCCTTCCACAAAACAAGATTACCATTACACGGGTATTCAATCATCAATGTTACGTTGTTAATGTTTCATGCCATTTACAACAAGCCCACAATGCAATCCCTTAAAAAGGAACGAGCCGCCATAAAACTTCTTAACCAGCATAAAACTACAATTATAACAGACACGTCCTGTAAAAGGTCGGATGACCATTAAAGTAATCTCATGGAGAAAACGGCAGACAACTTTCAATTGGGTGGCCCAGCCGCAAGAAACATGTACTTATTTTGCAACTCGCTTAAAATTTTAGTTCCTCAAAATTCCATTAAATGTCAGAATGGTGTTATTGAAATGAGAAGTATTGTTGTGTAAGGATTTCTCCCTATTAATTATGTTGCCTAACTCCCATATAAAACCTACACAGAACCAGTAATTGACGTGGTACTTACTATAATTGTATGAATGATGTTTGCAAAGAAAATTGTTGTTTTCCGGTGCGAGTTTAGGATTTCATGAATGAATGAAAATACATACTTTCATACGGCTTTGTTCTATACCGCGCACTAGAAAAAAATCAATGGACTTTACACCTGTTATGTAGAACTTTAACCCTAACCCACTTCAAAGAAGGGATCTGGCAATATATACATTTTAATTGGCTCTACGTACTTGTATAACTCACCGTTTTCTTGAACAGAGAACTATAAACGCTATATACTACATTGACTCATCCAATAATTATAAATAACGATTATGGCTACTGCTTATAATACTTTTTTCCAATTTACTCCAATCTCGTAAATCCGTCACTGATATGTGATTAAATGTATAATACGGTAACCGGCTATTTCCCCGGGAGCCCATTTCCCCGGGAGCCCACTTCCCCGGGGAGTCATTTCCCCGGAGGTCCACTTCCCCGTGAGCCCACTTTCCCGGAATCCCGTTTCCCCGGGGACCTATTTCCTCGGGAAGGTCAGTTTCCCCGGGGAAACTAATTCGTTTAAAATAAATTCAGCGTAAAATTTTCTGCGGATGAATTATAAATATTGTAAAAATAAAATGTAGTTGTCGCTGTAGTTGAACTTGCCGCGGTTCTATGCTTCATAAAGGTATAAAGTGTCACTTCAAAGAGAAGCAGTTTTCTCAATTTTACATTATAATAGTTTTATAAATTGTTGGCGGGTATGTCGTGCTCGCCGTTTTATTTGTAAACTCAAACTGAAATGCGTGGAGAAGAACGACACGCAGTGAGATTTTGGGAAAAGTAAGTTTAGTGAGAATTTTGGATGGACAAGAACAGTTTAGGGTTGGACGAGAGAATAATTTATTGTAAAAAACGGATTTAGCTCATTTTTGTGAACTCTGCCGTGAACAATTAGTTAATTGTATTCAATATTTGTGTTTTGGCTCTGGTGTGAGCAGTTTAATTAACAAAGATATAAAAACGTAACATTGCCGTGTGTACAATCATTTATCGAATCAAAGAAGTCGCACCAACGACGAAAATCTTGAAACGCTTGCAAAATATTTTACATCTAATTCTATTTGTTAAAATTTCATAAAATTAGCTCATGTTTCTCATACGATTAAATATTTAAATAGCAATTATATTTATTGAAAGAGTTTGAGAGAAGTATTATCTCCTCCATTAGAGATTAGGTACCGGTTAGCCAGACGAAATGAAAATACTATTTGGGGTTTCGTTGTACGACATCACTAGAAATGTCGTGGTCAGCATTATACTATCTACGGGCGACATATAATGATTTCACAATCATTTCAATATATTTTATTCATTCGCAGATAATTTTACTCTGAAAGTTTATTTTAAACGAATTAGTTTCCCCGGGGAAACTGACCTTCCCGGGGAAATGAACCTTTCCGGGGAAACTGGACTTCCCGGGGAAAGTGGTCCTCCCGGGGAAATGGATCAGGGAAACGGGATTCCGGGGAAGTGGGCTCACGGGGAAATAGCCTAGACCCGTATAATACAAATGTTGGACAGGGATGGAATCCAAAGTTGAAAATATTGTTTTCATCATCGCTTTTACGCGTTAACCTGAGTTGATGCTGTGTTTTTGAAAATTGACTAACATTGACAGTATCATTTAAATTATCGTGAAATTTCGACGTTTCGTGTGACCTCCTCTAGGTAATATCAGTGATAATCCCTAATTGTAAGTATTCTTTTGATCAGTCAGTGCTTCAGCACGTTAACTCCTAGTGAGACAGGGTTTCGATAATCGACATGCATTGCCATAGATTGGTCAAACAGTCAAAGTCAAACTACACCTAAAGTATACATTAGTTTTAACTTCAGCATATGACAAGTAAATAGTAAATGAGATTGCTTCGTTGTCTCTCTGCGTGTAAACAAATTTGGCCGTGCTAAGATCTCCCTTTTCATAGTTTCTATAGTTAGAAGGAGCTTTCAAATAAGATATATGATTTCTTCATATTAAAGATGAAAATGCCACTATTGCCACTTCAGAATATCTGAAACATCCCTCTAACTGTAGAAACTTCTGAGGGTCAAGGTTGTAACAATTCATAGGGGTACAAATTTATAACACGTTCCAGTTCAACGGAATGAACTTTGGTACACTGGTACCCCGCCCCATACACCACAATAACGTTCTGCAAAGTTCGACACTGATTGATTCAGTGGTGTGACCTCCAAAGGTCATCAACCGTCAAATATAGTTTTCATATCTGCTTCCACACGTTGACTGTGATCGAGACTAGATTTTCTACTATTAACTCGTATTGACAATGGTTTTTATGTAAATTAACATAAAACATCGTCTAAAGTGCACTCTAGTGGAAAAAATAGCATTTCGTATTATATTTGACCTTCTAACTCTGACTGAGCCTAGATGGGGCCAGGGTTGAGACAGAAAGCACAGTTTCTTCTCCATGTTTGCATGTCTTGTTTTTTACTTTTTTGCACGTTCTTGTTCAAGGCTGATTATTTTGACGTATGGGCGTAATTGTATTTTACAATTATAATATTAGGTTGATAATCGAGGTACAACTTGTAAATTTTAAAAATATGGAACAGGAGATGCCCTTTTCTCCTGTCTATACTCCGATTTTAAATATAATGATGAAAAGTGATTTTGGAAATCACTTATTTAATTTTTTATTGTCTGTTCCTCTATTAAAGCCGTGTCTTTTAGAAACAAAGTTAATTTTGAAATTCAGTTTCGGAAGGTGATAGTTTGTCACAGTGCCTGTCCTGTCACCCAGGCTCGCCGTTCATTGAGAGTAATGTCTAACAAAGAAAATACGGAAGCACTAGCAAAGCAAAACGTTACATAGCATCATCGTGCCTTTGAGTCTTATGGGGCATGACCAGATAACAAGATTTGAGGAAAATAATCAGAAAAAACAACGGTCAATGGCCACTCTCAACGAGTGGCAACCATGTGATGAGAACCTACCTTTGTGCAGAGTCTGTTATCTACCCCAACTCAGGGGATAGATAAGCTAAAAGATACCTGCCATTACATTTCCAGATAACAGTTGAGATAATAGATAATTGTAGAAGCTATCTTCACGTTAGATGCGATATAAGATAACCTTTATGAAGTTGGCTACAGAAGATAAGTTGAAAGATATTTGGGAGAATTGTGGTCCCTATCAGATGAGATAAATATCTTAGCTGACGCAGATAACAGATGAGATAATA
>JAHZNE010002762.1:0-17579 GCA_027744055.1 Callyntrura sp. NNG-2020 | reverse complement strand
TTGTATTGTTCTACTCTTTCCAATAATAGATTAGTATGTGGGCAAGTATAAAGGACAAAGAAAAAGGATAAGCAGGTGGTAGTAATAATAACTTCTTAGAAACACCTGCTTTTCACCATTTACGTAAAAGTGATATCTCATTTACAACAATTAAGCAGACATCTGTCTGAATTATCTGAATTTTACGCTTCTCTTTCCTAATAAAGGCTTACATACTCGAGAATAATTTCAGTCGCAAAAAACACAAAATGTACTTCTTTCCTCGGAATTCCTAAAAAAATGTCATCAACCCACATCATTTTTATTTTATTTTACCCATTTCATCATATATTATAAACAATAATTAAATATATTAGTGTTTATGTCGCTTCTACCAGTGTCCTTCTCTCCTAATCGTGTGGGAATCCTTATTTGTGAAAAAATAACTTACGACATACCAATTACAACCATATTGCGCTTTCACCCGCATCTCACAGCTTTCCACCAAACACCTCTGCTACGAAGCCGTATCTTAATAATAGCGTTTGACACAATAATATCATCTAGGTACGACCTTCCGTCGTAAACTTATACCAACAGTTGCTGGTTTCTTACGTGTAAATAACGCTAACATGAAAAGTAACAACCAATGTCGAGTTTATATTCTATGTAGTTGGAGGGCGAGTTATCATAAAGCGAAGCACATACGCAACGTTATTTTTCAATTGTATGATGATTTTTATGTCAAGCATACTGTTTTTGTAACTTTTCACAGCTGCAAACAAATGTTTTTTTTAACCAAAAGTTACGGTGACGTTGTGACAGTTTTTAGACTACAATTGACTTTTTTAAAAATTATTTTTCAATTTTCGATAGATAAATAATAAAAATGTTAATGGGAATTTAAACGAATTTATATAATGCGGCATTTTAATTTTCGAGTTTGTAGTTTGTTTAAACAACATTTATTTTTTAACTCTGTTAACGGTACAATAATAAAAGTGAGCTAAAAGTTAACTCAATCAAGCTTTAGCTTGTTTTTTAGCCTTTGCTTCTTCCTTCAGTTTTTGATTGTGAATTCCCACATTAATTTGCCAGACAACATACAATGTAAACTCCGTTAAGTCTACAAGACCATCTCCGTTTACATCCTGCTGCTTAATCTTTTGTCCTGCTTCGATCCACTTGTCTTGTACATTTTGGTTGATACCGTCTATCGTCAATGCAAACTACAGCAATCGCAAGCACATTCATTAATACATTAAATAGTTTAAACGGTTCAGATACAAAAAGTGCTAGTTATGTTTTTAACAAAAATATATACTCGGAGGTATTCCCACTGCGAAATGAGTCCATTTTTGTCTAAATCATGAAGCCTAAACATGAGTTCCAGCGCCTTGTCTGGATAAGCTACTGGGGCCATGTATAACGACGTGAACTCTAAAATGGAATAAAAATACAAGCATGATATGATAACACAATTAAACCAAATAATTATATTCTTGATAACCATTCATTTTATGTGTACCTTCATTGGTTATCCGTCCGTCCATATCTTTATCCATCAGTTCGAAGATACGGAGTAAGAGTAATCTTGGTTCGCCAGCTGCCCTATTCACAGTAGCCAAAAGTTTAAAAATGGGGACATCACTCGCACCTTCTTGAAATCGGTCGAATGCCTTTTCCAGTGTTCGGCTTGCCAATTGCAACGCTGTAAAAGTAAAATCGGTTGTTTTTTTTATTAATTTGAATTATTAATTAATTATATTGCATATGTTTTGCACTACTGACGATCTTTGGGGTCGTTCGCATGGACCTTGTCCATCTCATCTTGCATAGCCCGCGCAGCAAGTCTGTCGTCTTCATCCTGCCTCCGTTTGTCTTCCTCTTGATCTTCCGTTTCCAGTTCTGTAAAAAATTAGAAAGAAAATTAGAAATTCTTGGCATGAAACTATTCACACAAAATTTAACTTTGGAGCAAACATATCAACATATTACCGGCGGCATCCTGAGCAATGGCGTCTGGAAAAATGGAGCAAATACAAAACGTAATGGCAAAAGGAACGAATAATAAATATTTCCCACAAAGCATCTTGATACGTTTAAAAATATCTTTTGAGATATACGACGTATGGAACAAAATATTTTTTCTTTAATATGGAGGCTTAAATAATTATGTTCTACAAGAAGAGAGTAAACGCTATTCTGCTCACACCGTGTCATTGACGTGTCTGTGTTAGTTATAAGGAAACGAGTAGGTAGTTCATATTCTTTGGAAAAACCTTGTTGTTGACATACTTTCGACGAAGAAACAAACAATGCTAACAATGGTCGATAAAAAAGACTCTGATGGACTGTCTACTGGCTAAGTAAAAAACTCTTAATATTACCCGAAGGAGCAGTAATTATATGACTATATACTGCTTGAGAACAATTTCTATGAATATGACGTGCTCCATGAAGAATACAATATAGGTATTACTCATAATCTTTGTGGAAGGTAAATGAGGAGTTTATGATGCATGCAGTTTAGAATATGTACAAGTTATGAACACTTTCTCTTTTTCAACTACATTTAAATTTATTGATCTGTAAAATTCTAATTGTGATCCTTTTACCTATGATTATGATCCAATAACTCATTGAATGTTTAAAAAATTCTAAATATTTTACATATAAACTAGAAATGAGCAACAGTAGAAAATATGACATTATAGTGGGACGATTTTATATTAAACGAATTTCACCAGCAAACGGAAATGAAAGCCTTAGTTGTCAATCACTCTCAGCGTTCGTCATCTTTAAACCAACGTAAATGCATGCATATGTTGTGTAGTACCAGCCGGGCTCCAGCAAATGCGAAATCGGTTCAAAACTGTAGTTTCACATCCAACCCGCAACCAAACCAAAACCAAGGTCTAAAATAGGCAGCCATTGTTATGGCTGCTGTAAGCTCCGCCAGAACGGAAATATAAATAACTGGAATCAGTCAGTAAACTACAAAATTACAGTTGTGTCAACTAGCCAATTACGACTTTTTAAATAATAAAAACCACATCTACAAAACAAAAATAAAATAAAAATATTGATTTGAGAACGCCACGCCATGTTATTTGACAATGACAACCTTATTGTGTTGTGGGCTGATTGGTTATAGTTTGTAAAGATTGTACAAATAATTCGTCTTGAATGATGTCCCTGCTTCTGTCGTCTTCCTGACTGTAGGTTTTATTTATCTTGCTTTGTCAGTCAAAGTAACATATCATCTTCTCCACGGAAAAGAAAATGCTCCCGAAACCTTCACAGCAATCGGAGTCCCCTCGGCTTAAAGCTAACTTCATAGCAAAACTACTTTTTACGTAAGTCCAACGATTAACAATTTATGGTACGCCTTCACAAATTATCGCGTTAATAGTTATACCTGCTTTAGATACGTAAGTACATAAATCAACATCAATGGTGTTTTCCTAGCTGGCTAATTCCCTTATTGGTAAAAGGGTACCGGAAAGACTTGACTCATTTGGATGCCTACCGAACGTTGCCGGAGGATGAAACCAAAAAGCTTGCAGACAAAGTTGAACGCGCATGGTTTGAACAAGTTGCTAAAATTGAATCGAAATATGGGAAGACTGCATACACCAGCATAAAAAATGGGGATGGAGACGGTAACAAGAGAAAAACACCCAAGCCCAGCCTGATACGGGCACTAGTAAAAGTTTATGGTTTGAAAATGTCTTTTTATGGTCTCGCCGCATTTACGGAGGAATGCGTTTACAAGTAACGGTTTTTACCCGGCATACCATCTTTAACGTTTAATAAATCAAGCCAATCTCACAATACTGTTGACTGCATTACTTGATTCCGTGTCTCTGTTTAGGATTGTTCAACCCATTATCCTCGGCTATCTTTTGGACTACTTTTCCTCCCCCCAAAATTACCAGCCCCATCAAGGCTATTTGTATGCAGGTGGTGTTGTACTTGTTTCGATGTTTTACTTTAGCACGGATCACCCATACACTTTTGCTATACAACACATGGGAATGCAAACAAGAATCAGTTTGTGTGCTTTAATATACCGTAAATCCCTCCGAATATCTAAGTATGCGATGCAACAAACCCCCGCGGGTCAAATCACTAATTTTTTGTCGAGTGACATGAACAGATTTGATATCCTCTTTACCTTCTTTCATTACACTTGGTATATAACAGTCTTGATTGACTTTGTAATTCAATGGCACATTTGAATAACACCATCGACTGTACAAACTGGGTTAATTCCGTTTTCCATGCTATTTCAGGGTGGCGCCTATACAGCTTTGTAATGTGATTAGTGTCCTCTATTTTCAAGCTGAACTTGGTTACGCCAGTCTAGTAGGTCTAGTTCTCGTCTTTTTATTCATGCCCTTCCAAGCTTTCATGGGTCACATGTTCAGTAAATTACGTAGTGAAACGGCAGCAAAAACTGACGAGCGGTTGTTAGCCCTGGAGGAAATTTTGTCTGCCATTCGAGTTATCAAAATGTACACGTGGGAAAAGCCGTTTTGCAGTCTTGTGTCAGACTCTCGACGGGCGGAAGTGGACAAACTTAAAAAGACGGCAATGTGTCGAGCCATCAACCAGAGTTTTTATTCCGTGACCTCCAGATTAACACTGTTCGTCACACTGACAGTCTACATCCTATCGGGACATAAACTGACAGTGAAAAAAGTATACGTGACATTTGCACTATATCACGCTGTCCAAACTGTGTGGACTCTCTTTTTTCCCATGGCTGTGATTTCCTTGGCGGAAACTTTGGTTTCTTTGGAAAGAATACGAAAGTTCTTGCTGATGGAAGAGAAAGTTGTTCCATCGTCGGCCATAAAAGATTCCAACATGGAACGAGTACGGAAATACGACTGGACGCTGGCTTCGTCGGATGACAGTAGCATTACTAGTCAGTATACGTACACAACACGATCCTTTAACACCACAAACTTCGGGGAAGTTGGCGTGTGGGTAAGAAATATTTATGCCCAGTGGAACCCAAACATAAGGGAAATGTCATTTTCCAATGTTTCCTTTGATATGAGGGGAGGAGAAGTGATGGCTATAATAGGACCCACAGCCTCCGGTAAAAGTAGCATTTTGAACAGCCTTATATATGAGCTGCCAACGAAAGACGGAGATTTTAAAATGATTGGGAAAGTGGCATACTCCTGTCAAGAGCCTTGGGTAAGCTTCCTGTCAATAAGAATTGGTAGTTATAATATAATAGTTATGTATTATTTCTTGTTACGAAGTATCTTATCCATTTATGTTTACACTTTACCGCTTTATCATCAATTTAAGGTTTTTAATGGAAGCGTCCGGGAAAATATATTATTTGGGAAGCCATATAATGCTTCTTGGTATGACGAAGTGGCCGAAGCATGTGCTCTCACAAATGATTTTCAACTGTTGCCGTATGGGGACCGTTCATTTGTGGGAGAAAAGGGAAGCGAATTATCAGGGGGACAAAAGGCTCGTGTAACCCTGGCTCGGGCAGTGTACGCTGATGCAGATATTTATCTTATGGATGACCCTCTGTCAGCAGGTTAGAATCACCAACATTTAAGAAATGCTGCGTGGGGCTGAAGTGAATACTGATAAGCTGATTATAGATTGGATATAGTTGATGCGCAGGTGGGTCGTCACATTGTAGAGAAATGTATACTTGGCCTGCTGAAGAATAAATGCCGGATTCTGGTGACGCATCAATTGCAGCATATCAAACAGATGGACAAAATATTATTAATGGTGGACGGCAGGATGGCTCATTATGGGGACTACAAATCCCTTCAAAATTCAGGCATACCCTTTTCTGAGCTACTAAAGACCGCTCATGATGCAAGAAGTATGAAGGGACCCGAATACTTATCTTTACCCAGTGTAGAAGTGAGTATAAGTGTGTCCGGTGTGGGGACACAAGTCAATGATAAAGTTCCCTACGTTGACACAGTACAAATAAAAGTTAGGGACACAATGTTAGAAGAGCCAGAGGAGGTTGACGAGTTTGTGCAGAGAGGGGCTTTAGGTGTTCAAACAATTTACAAGTATTTTCACACTGGCAGCTCACTCGCTTGTCTCTTGCTGTTGGCGTGTTTGTATATTGTAACACAAAGCCTCGTCTCGGGAAGCGATGTGTACCTGAAGATGTGGTTAGCCTTAGAAAAGGATATCGATAAGGGAAGTGTACGTTACTCGGAAAATCCGCTAATTCGAAGTTATCAGGAAAAAAGTACCGTTCGGATAACCATTTACACAGTACTGATATGCAGCCTTTTCGTGTTGACACTAACAAGAACACAAATGTTCTTCCGAAGGTGCATGAAATCTTCAGTGGTCATTTACGATCAACTCTTCTATGGGGTTGTACGGAGTCCTATTAGTTTTTTTGAACGAACACCCGTGGGAAGGATACTGAACAGATTTGCCAAAGACATCAGCATTATTGACGAGAATTTACCCCAAGCCTTGTACGATGTGACAGAAATTTCTATGCAGACACTTGGAATTCTGTGTGTGCTGACAAGCGCATCGTGGAAAATGTTGATTCCGTCTTTTTTACTGTTGATTGCATTAAATTACTTGAGGAAATTTTATTTCCGGACTGCAATTAGTATAAAGAGGTTGGAGGGAGTGGCGAGAAGTCCGATCTTCAATCACTTGGCTACCACTCTTGCAGGACTGCCTACTATTCGGTATCCCGGAAAAGTCATTTTCTTTTTAATTGGTTTATTAAACAGTTTAAAATATTTAAATAAAATAATAAATAAAAGCCATCAAATTATAGGGCTTTCGGTGTGGAAAAAAAGTTTGTCAAAGATTTTGAAGACATCCAAGATGTTCATAACTCTTGTTGGTATTTGTTTCTGTCTGGAACCCGATGGCTAGGACTTACGACGGATTGGTTCGTCATTGTTTTTGTGTCCGGCATAGCTCTTTACCTTCTCGTTAGTCTCAACCCAACCGGAGATTCCAGTGAAAGTGATGGTAACGCTGGTCTGGTGCTAACTTCCGCCATGAGTTTAACAAGCATGTTGCAATGGGGTATGAGACAATCCGCAGAAATGGAAAATCATATCATTGGTTTTGAGCGAGTGTCAGAATATTGTGAGCTCTTACCAGAAGCCGCGTTGGAATCTGAACCGGATAAAAAACCCCCTCCAACGTGGCCATGTTTGGGAGAAATACGATTTTACAACATGTGCTTGCGTTACGCGGACAATAACGTTTCCACGGTCCTGAAAAATATCACGTGTCGTGTGAATGGAGGAGAAAAAGTATGTTTCACATGTAAAATGCTGACTTGAACTCCTGTGGTGAGTAATTTAGTGCTAGCTAGCTACAACATGTGTGCGTCTGGCGTCTTCGGAGTACACAGACGCCCAATTGTGGAATGCGTTACAGGAAGTGCATTTGGCTGAAACAATTAGACTAATGAATTCTGGGCTTGATAGTGAGGTAAGCACATACTTCTTGTTGTACTCCCACTTTTTTATGTTCAGGTTCATTAGCCCGTAAAAAGGTTCCTTTTCAACAGTTGGAGGAGTCGTAATCGTTATATTGCACTTTTTGTTAGATTAGTGAAGGTGGTAGTAATTTTTCTTCTGGACAAAAACAGCTTTTGTGCCTGGCCCGGTGTATCCTCAAATCTAACAGAATTCTCATTCTTGACGAAGCCACTGCCAGTATAGATCCTGAGTATGACATGACAAAATTCGTATTAAATTATTAATGATGTATTATGAATGCTCCTAATTTTAAGAGTATTTTTCCTTGGTCTACACACAGAACGGATCGACTAATTCAGAAGGCCATAAGAAAGAATTTTGGTGAATGCACAGTGTTAACAATTGCTCATCGTCTTCATACTGTAATGGACAGTGACCGAATCCTTGTTTTGAATGCCGGACAAATAATGGTATGCCATTATTTGCATATTTAGTATATGCATGCAATTAATGCAAAAGAGGGAAAATCTGAACAATTTTACTTTGAAATGTTTATTTTATAGGAGTTTGACGAGCCGCAAATTCTCTTAAGTGATCGACATAGCATGTTATATAACTTGGTGCAACAAACAGGCAGATCCGAAGCTGCTAATTTAGCTCAAATAGCCAAGCTGGTAAGTTCCCTGATCATTCAAAATATTAAACTGTTCACCTCTTCTACAACATTAATTTTTCCAACAGGCGGCAATGAAAAGACGTCAAGTGGCTCACGACGCGGTTTCAAATGAATCTTCAAATTCGTCTCAATCCAACGATTCGTCGAATACTACCTTAAGTGACGAGGATGATATCATCATTTAAAATAAATTATTATAAATATTTTGGGTGTTGACTGTCATCGTCTACTTTTATTTATCTATTGTCAAAAATAGTTTTCTCCACAAAAAGGATACGAACAAAAGCAACTGGCATAAAACTACCCTAAAGAATCTAGGGGCAATGCGAAATCTGCTGCTCAGCGTTGCTCTGCTCCAAATCGCATTGCAATTTCTTTACGTCAGCAAATTACGTGAAAGAAAGTATTCTATAAATTGAAAGTTTAATGCTTCATAGCAATTACAATCCTCATGTAACATGAATGCAGGACTCTTTCATGATGATGTCACGATGTGTTGCTATCATCCCATCCCCATCTAGCTTTCAATATCACATCACAAATCAAAGCACAATCTTGCGCATCGTCAATCCTCCGTCTGGAACTAACTAAAAACAGGCAACAATTTAAATAAATCTGTTTCTTCTTAGCTTATACAAATATGCTCATGCTCATGCAATGTAAAAACTGAAGATGAAGGGTGTCAGATTCTCTCATGAGTTCAACTCACAACCTCTTTCATAATTCGTAAAATATTTTGTTTCGTCTGGCAATCTACTTATCAGGTCATCTACATTAATCTAATTTTAAATATCTAATTTCACATTCCCTAATTAAACATGTGCACTACTCAGAACGATGTACTGCTCGACAGACACAACATTCTACACAACCTTGAATCACATCACACATTAGAAAAACTTATCAGACATCATCAGACATGCAGCCAATAAAACTGACGGCCATTCGTACCTCTACATTAAGGATACGAGGTGTCGCAAAACGACCGCATCATATTTTATTTATTGTAATGGCTTCAATGAATTACCGAGCTTAATTTTTATTACTACATGCTACAGAATTACATTTTCTGCAACCCGATATTTCCTGTGTGGTTTAACCCTGGGAAATGTTGGAGTACAAGTGCAAAACATTCTTTATGCGTACATTTTCTTTGTAAAAATGATTTCTCCCTATCTTATCATTATTGTAATTTCATTTCTAATATTTAGAGTGGCACAAAAATAAGCCTCTTATGAAAAGTGTCTTTCGTTTTAAAGTTAAGCAACTATATGATGTATTTTACATTGCTATTTCACCGTAGCGCATCTTTTCAACATCATTGTCTGGTCTGGTGTAATGAAATACTCTTGCAGGTAGGTATACGTCGGACGGAGACAGTAATTGTGCCTGTTTCAATCTTATTGCAGAATTAAGAAATATGTAAAATGAACTCAGACGAAACTCGAAACCGAATTTAATGGCTTGGTTCTCCCTGGAATGGTTTGGAATGGATCATCCTATCGCCACTCGCCTTCCTTACTTTCGGCCATAGTCTAGAGTCTAGACACAACCTCACCGACACCGACGCTTTATGTATATTGAAACGTTTTGATCATATTTTCTTTCTTCACGTTTCAACAACACAACCGAGGGGAGTGTAGACTAGTGCAGTTTCTTTTTATATGATGACTGCTTATTTACAAAACTCCTGAAATCATCTTCACTCTCCCTGGGTCACCTAAATGAACCAAATGTTGTACTTCCACAAACATCACCACACCACCAGCATCCTCATTCCTCACTTTCCACACACAGACACACATCCAAATAGTCACTGTTGTGCGTTTATTGTACCCATCCGTGTGTGTACCTTGCGTGGTTGTCCATCGCATCATCGCTGATTGTATTATTCCTCTTCCTTGGGCCACTTTGCCTGTGTGCCATTAATTAGAAATTTCGTACAGATTGTGTTGTGTGTAGTGTGTAGGTAGGTGCAGCAGGAGGAAAGGTAGAGAATATGTTTGTCCTATGCTGCTGCTAGATTACTTACATAACACACACACACTTCTTGTAAAGTAGTTTGCAGCAATATTGTGAGTTTTAGCAAGAAATGAAATCTGTAAGTTTTCTGTTCATTCGTTCATATTAATACACATGACGCGACGACACGGTACATCTCTTACATACTTGCAGGGAGACAATTCGCTCGCATGCTGTTTCCTACCTACCTACCTACACACATCAACTTTTTAATACGTCCATCGTTCGTATCTCTTTTCCTTTTTCCCCTGTACTCCTGTACATGTGTAATTTTTGTAGTAATGTGATGGTGATGGTGGTATGCGCGGTGCGGTGATTGAAGTTTGATTAGATACTTTTAAAATATCTTGACTGACGGAAATCATCATACCGGAATGTGAATTTTGTATGTGAGGACCGACTGCTGACTAATTTGAGTTGAATAATCCTAAACTATCGTCATACATTCATCCCTCGTTGTTTGTTTTTTGGTTTTATTTCGTTCGTTCGTGTAAACACTAAAACACTTGTCGTCCATCGTCCAATTGTTAAAATCGCTTATAAGGAACAAGGGGGACAGATGCAGAAATACTGACAAAAATAAGTGTATTATTTGTTGATGAATGAACGAAAGTTTATTGGGAAAATTTGGTATCTGAATAGGATCAAAGATTAAAAATTCTGTTGGGGGTATTTTGTTAATATCACTGACAAGTGTTAGGGTTTACGAGAAACAAGAAACGAGTGCTTATCTCATTTGGTACGTGTAACATACATGCTAATATATAAATATTATTCAGTTATCTATCTTTGATCTTGATATCTTGTTAGTGACTTGTGGCCGGTTTGCAAAGTGGATTGCTTGTCGTGGTCAGTGTATTTTTTAAATCTTAAGAAACCTTAAACAAGAATAAACGTGATATAAAGTAAACGTTCATTTGAAACGTATGGAACATTCAGCGCAAGGTGGCTATATCTGAACAGCGTTAAACGACTTGTCTTGCAACCACCTTGATTCAAACCAAGTGTCACGACTCTTGACAGTGTAAAATCAAATCAACTAAAACTATTAACATTAACGTTTACGTAAAGATCGAGGGTAAGGTGAACACAAAAATTTGTCATTCATAGTAAATTGTAAATGAAAAAAGTATTGGGAGTAATGGCTGGTGTACTAACGACAGCCTAAAATTGATTGCCTACCACTGCACTGTTCATAAAAAAGATAGTAATGATTATGATATGCAAAATATTATGACTGTGAACGTCAAATGTAAAGTTCCCTGTCTGTAACTCCAGGGTTAGTTTGATTTATAGCAGAATTTGGTAATAAACTAATTTTTAATCGTTTCAGGTTACTCACAATCATATACTCTGGTTTGACCACTATTACGAAAATAGCGACAGTTATCTGTAAGATAGTCCCCATCCGAGTCAAGTCACAGGTACGTTAGTGAATAGTGAAGAAATAGTAATATTGAATAATTTAGAATAGAATACAGAGTTTATTTAATTTGAATTTGCTTTTGTTGGACAGATGAAAACACCAACGGTTGAACTTTTATCGTCGAAAGTAGCACTATCTTTTTAGCGTATTTCAATTTAAATGGCGGAACTGAGTTAAACTGTTGCTTTCCGTCAGCTTAAACACTGGAAAGTGCTGGTCCAGATGTTCAATTAAAATATTGATAGGAAAGTCTCGAATATCGTATTTTAGTAAGTCATGACCAAAAAGTCTAAAGGGAAGAATAAGGTGTCAAGTGCTGCTGTCAATGACTCCAATACAACGAACAAAACTAATGCACCACAGCAATTGAAAAGCAAAAGTGAAACACATTCTAGTTTAGGAACTTCTAAGTTAGAAAACGGTACTTCCCAACCGTCTGCTTTCATTAGAGATACAGCGTCAAAGATTGCTGCTTCATCTACTACACCATCCTTAGCATCGATTCCAGGAATAGTAGATGAATTTTTGGGGCCAAAGTTTGTAAAGGTTTTAAGCCTTAGTGATCATGGCTTTGAAAAAACTCCTCCTCCAGCCCTCTCAGAAATCCGGCCCACAGATAATAATGCTAACAAGGTGCAGAAAAAGAAGGAGAGTGAAGATACTTCATCAAATGCGAAAAAGAACAAACGCAAAAAGAGTAAACCAATGAAACTTACTTCGAACTTGAATGCATCTTATGATTCAGAAGATAGTCGAGAACTTGATGATTTATCGGTAAATGGTACTAAAGGGAGTCGATTTCAAGACCATCAAATGTCAGGATTGAGTACAAAAGATGTTACCAGCTTAGCTCAGCACCAGCGGATCCGATCATCCGCTTTCCATTATGAAGGAAATAATATTGTTTTAGTATCAAACGATGAAGAAAGTGCTCAATATCCTACCACGTCCTGCTACGACGATTATAATTTTGAATACGACGATGATGAAGAATTACCCGAGGCAAGTGGTGGAGGCGGCCCTGGAAGTGCCTCTGCTCGCTCCGACGAAACTTCCAATCTTCTAGTGGACCAAGACGATGATGACGACGAGGATGCGCGCGAGGGTAGTTGGTCTGTACCTGGTGCTCACCATCATTCTGTTGATTATTGTTATCCTGCATCAAAACTACATGCATGTAGTTCAGTTGCTTCCTCAGAGTCGGAAAACAACGCTAGCAGTTTATCGACAAACGCAAGTAGTAGCACCTATGGTCATGGAAGTAGCAGTTGTTATCCAGCCCTTTCCACTTGTCACTCCATATGGGATGGTGTAAATAATCCATGTGAAATCAAAGACTGTTCTAAACTAGCAACCAAAAAATGTAGTCAATGCAAATCGGTTTTTTATTGCGGAGAGGACCATCAACGGGCAGACTGGAAGAAACACAAAAACGAATGTATTCCATACAAAATGGAGTCCAAGTTCGGGGATGACGTGTCTGTTGCCGTTGCTTCAAGAAATATCCCCGCGGGTCAAAAAATATTTTCCGACAAGCCCCTATTGGTCTTACCTGTGGCAGATCCAAGTAACGATTTTCTTAATGTGATGGATATACCTTGTATTAGAAAACGAGTCAAATGTAGTGCTGACGCTGTTGGCGATCATAGTCTTGAAACGGGGAAAGAAATAATATGTTCCGCCCATCAGCCTGCTTGTTTTGGCTGTTTACGATCAGTGGAGTTTATTGGACCACCGAGATACAAATGTAATAGGTGTCAGCTTCCTCTCTGTTCCTACAAATGTAATTTAGATGCAACACATCAAGCGACAGAGTGCCAAGCCATAACCTCTTCTGGAGGATGGGTAAGTACTTCTAACTTTGACACTGGTCATACGACCTGATTCATGAATAAGTTTACATTCCAATAATATTTTGCAATTATTATATGCAATATTATTTCAATTTTAAATTGTTCCTCTGTCACTACATATTGCATTTAAAAACGTTTTATTCTAATAGAAGGATGTAATCGGCAAGGAACTAGTACTAGTGAGCATTGTCAATGACTAAAGAATTATTTAATTTTTCCTTTTTCCTGTAGAAAGATGATCAGTATTTTTGCTACCACGTCATGTATTTGGACATTGAAATCGTACGGGCCCTTCAAATGGAAGCATTCGATACCACTCAGTGGGAACGATTTATGGAAATGAAACAAAATCTCAGGGTAGAATCGTACAAGAGCTCTGTTAGATACCAGAGATTTATAGAAAACTACAGGGAACTAGTTCCGATCAGTGCCAAATTAAGTGGCTACAATGATGATCTCATCGGGAATGTACATGCAATAATCACAGCTTTGTCTTTTAGACCAAGTCTAAAATCATCGTAAGTTCCTATCTTGCAAGTTACTGATTGAAGTGCAAGAGCGTAATTGCACGAATGTTTTACAATAACTTTTCAAATTTTTTTCTAGGTATAAACTCCTTTTCAGTACTCAAATTCTTTTTGGTCACGACTGCATTCCCAATACTTTTCACTATTTGGAGGATAGTCCCACCGGCAAAGTAAGCGGAATGACTCTAGTGACAAAGGCAGCTGTCCCTATTTGTAAAAAAGAGATAATCACGATAGACTTTAGCCCTACTCCGTTTCTCTACTACCCACTAAGACGGATGATCCTTCGAAATGTGCTTAGTATCGATAATTGTGTTTGTAAGCGTTGCGAGACCCCTACTTTAATGGAGGACCACTCTGGAGACATAAAGTGTCCCCGCTGTCATTATGGTGTCATCTGTCCAGAAAAGGCTTTCAAATGGAGCAATTCGGTGTGGGCTTGCACAACTTGTTTGGAAGAGTTCTCGTACCAAATGATTGTTAGTATCACAAAAGAGTGCCGGGAGGAACTGGCAAACCTTTTAACTCAGCCCAGACACCTTGTTGTCCCTGCACTTCAGAAGTTTATCAACAGAAGAGAAAATGACTTGCATCCTGGTCACAGTATTATTTTACAAGCTTGGAGTTTTATTGAATCGCAGTTACGACCAAACCTTGCAGCAACGAGATTACCAGGACCAGGACCACGATATCCAGAGAACACTATTGAAGAGTACCGACTTCTAGGTAGATGTGGCACTGCCCTAGATGATCATTTGAAAATAATTCGTCCTGGTGTTTGTTATGAACGAGGTATGTAAACGAACCGTATAAGTACTACATATTGCATTTACATTAATATTTAATTGCTCATGTCAATATTTGTAGGTTGTCTTCTTTTCAACAAGTATCACATGGAGTTAGCAACGTCGGCGAGACGATTTGCAATACGATGCACCAAACGCAAAGAATATATTCAAGAACTCATGCAGTGTATTAAAACACTTCAAGAGGCTCTGAAGATCTTTCAAATGTACGAAGGCTATAACCGAGACGTATCCCTTCACATTCAAGAAGCGACGAGTGCGTTAGTTACGACAAAATCATTTATTCAAGAACAAATTATTACTGATAACGAGGAAACTAAGCAAAGGCGAGCGAATGCCAATTCAGCGTTAATGGGTTCAGCATTTAATTCAAAAGGCTAAAAGCATGGAATTGGTAACAATTGTAGTTGTAGTATGTCCAAACCAGGTACCAAACGCGGTATTTACAGAAAAACTTTACCTATATTTTAATAAAAGATTATGATTTTGTATTTGTCTAAAATAGTTTTCTGTTTACTTATAAAAATTAAATGATTAAGAAGAAGGCGGAGTTGATTTAATGTGAGACCCAGCCGTAGCAGTAGCTAAGACGTTCACCTGGTTGTGATACGTGGTTGTTAGAATAAAGTCAGAACCAGAACTAACTGAATACCCCTGAACTTTCAGTAAATAAAACTCCGCCTACGTTTTTAATTAAAATGTCGATTTGTTAAACTTCGTAAACTATGCATTCTATTCGTACTATTCTATTGTATGAATCTATAGGAAATAAGTTAAAATGTAGAGAGTTAAAATGTTAAAAAGTTGAAAAATCAACAGCCCCCGCCCTATACAAAACGTGATGCTGGTTCAGACATTAGTAAGTAGGTATATTATTATAGCTTGTTTTAGAAGGTACTGTTCGTAGTGTATATTGGTAGATTTATAATTATTATCTATTATTATTATAATATTTGCTGGTACTAGCTTATAAACGATACCAAGATCTGAACGACTGATGAACTCGAATTTTCGTAAATGACCAATTAAGTGTTATCAAAAGCAAAATTTACTTGCAAACGTTATTCGGCAAAAATTAATGTTATTTGTATCGGCCTTTATTATGAATTATTTTAATTATTTTTTTGATAACGCCAATAATGAGCTCGGTGACTCTAACTTCCTGAAGAGTACTTCCAATTGGCATTTGTTTAAACTTAGATTGCAACCGAAATGAGTACTGGAATATTTTAACGCGATCCTAATGTAGGGTGACTACATGTCGTCTTGACATGTAAGCTTACACTTACAAGTCTAAAGGTGGTAATTTTTTAGATTGTAATAGTAGTAGTGAATCTATATAGTGTGCAAGTTTATATAGACTACACACATATTTTATATAATTTATTCTTAAAATGTTGCATAATGATAAAATCACTACTATTTTTACAAGAGCATTTTTTCATATTTACAAGTAGAATAGGGAAAAGCTAAGGCGCGTGTGTCAAAGATAACTTCTGGCTAATAATATAATCATTTATAAAAATTCACGATGTATCGACGTTGTTACAACGCATATTTTGTTGCAACTAAAAGCTATTACTTCATGTCCGCTGTTGCTGTTAGTATATTAACAAGATAACATAAATTACGGTAGTATACTGGTAGCAAGCTATGAAATGTTCGATGAGTAGTTACTTTTACTAGTGTAATAATAAACGCGTACCTACTTAATTTTCTGCCATTAAATTATCAAAATGTCAATGTTATTATTTTATGTGAGATAATATAAAAAAATAGTGGAGCAAGAAAAAAGTTAATACGCGTCGTTTTTGTTTTTTTTTCTTCAAAAATCATTGTATGAATGGAACAATAAAGTGGAAGTGGAACATAGAATTAAGATATACACATCTTGCTAAATTATAAATAGAGAGTAGGAGCATATTATACTTCAAAGTGTAAAAAAATTAACATTTTCTACGTAATGACTCTGTGATAATTGTTAATTCTTTGTTTTTATTCGTGGCTGGGCGCGTTTCTAAAAAATCATTGACAATTCGTTTTGTGTTAATGAAGTGCAAAGTCCAACAAAATTGTATCGACCTAAAATACAGTAAAAGCGTAGGAATGCGTATATTTAATTGAAATTGTTCGTCAAATTGTCTCTAACGGTGGAAGCCGGTACTGCGGTGAAACACAAAATTGCAATGCTGTATGTAAGAGTTGATCTCTGTGAATTTTCCTAGACTATGTGTTTGAAATTAGATAAACTCTTATAATATTAAATGAATGTAACCTAAGTTTAATGTTACAACATTGTACTGCATGTTTATTCAGTTCGCGGGTGCTGCGCCCTGCAATATTACCTGTAATTGTTAGTACATTCATTTTTAAGTGTAGGTCAAACGTAAAGTCGTTTACGTCAAGGTGTATTTCTCCGATATAAAAATATTAAATCAAGGTTTATTAATATTATTAGCATTCCTGTGTGTGACTTGGTATTTTATATACAATGTTATGAGGAGCTTATCTGGTCATTTTCATTGGTCAAACATGATTATGTAACACGTAGTAAAATGAACTATTATCATTAAACTGAAGATAGCTTTATAATTTATAGTTGGTTTAGCAAGATGTGTTGGAGTTGAGAATGCATATTTATATTCTACTAAAATACTGTTTAAAAAGTATATGTCGAATCTGAATTACGCGGAAAATCAAATATCACTTCGTTCGATTATATTATAACTCGAAGAAAAAATAAAATCCATTTTCAAATCGATTAAAATTAGATGTTTTTGTTCTTATAACTTTTGGTCTTGCATCGTTATTTATT